>PVJX010001605.1:33035-155264 GCA_004027295.1 Dolichotis patagonum | reverse complement strand
CATACATGCAATTATATCAAAAGGGTAAAATTAAATACAACAAAACAGAACAAAGCAGATCACAAGAAAGCAATGTAAGAGACATAAATTTCAAAGCTAGACAATCAGAGATATTCACTATCTATCATATTGACTCTTGTTTTCTTCCAAATAGTTGTCCATATCTTCACATACAGGGAATTCACACGAAACAACATAGTATGGAACTGATCTGAACATGATGAGGAAGGTGTTTCAGGTCTTCAAGACCAGACAATAGGGAAGCCAACAATGGCTTTCATAGTGTCTCTCATTCTCTTCAAAACAGCTGTCCATACCTTCATGTATGTGGAACTTAAACAAAACAAAACAGGCTAAAATCACTCTGAACAAAGAATGATAGTATTGCTGGATTTTATATCATGACACTACAGAATCAGCACTGGGTACTGTAGTGTCTCTTTTTCTTCAAAGTAGTTGTTCATTTCATCATGCATTATATAATTAGTTCTCATCAACTGTTTATAAGTTCTATGCATGCATGAGTCTCTACATGTATATCTATCCTTTCTGTATTAGAGGGAAAAACAAAACAAAGCAAGACAAAACAAAACAATTCCTAGAAAAGCATGAAGCAAAAAAGTCGTATAAAACCGCAATACAAGGTGATGTACAATGGTTACCATGATGTCTCAGCAGTATATAACATTAATAAAAACAAAGCATTGGAGACATTATAAGACTTTAAAAGCAGGAAATAATTAAACCAGAGTGGGTATCTTAATGAATCTTGTCATCTTCAGTATAGTTGCCTATACTCTTAGACTTGATACTATCAATCATAACAGATTTGAATAAAATCAGTCAATACAAAATAGCAATCTAACAAACCAGATTCAAATAAGATTAGTCATAATAAGACAGTATAAGTTATACAGGGCTTCAGATTAAGTTGATAGGAAATTAAAGATGATTACCATAATATGTCCTGCTATTTTGGGGATAGTTAATCGTGCCCTCAAATCTAGTGTAAGTTCACACACACAAAAAAAATCTAGTGTAAGTAGACAAACTGGAACAGCATATAATCCATCTAAGCAGAGTGGTGAGAATAATCAGTACTAGGGATTGAACTCACGTCCTTGCATTTACCAGAGAGGCACTTACGCCACTGAGCTAAATCCCCAGCTGTTGAGTTTTGAATGTTGACTTTGTATCCAGCTACACTACTGAATGTGCTTACTAGTTTTAACTACCAGTTTTTTTAGTGGAGTTTTTGGGATCTTCAATGTAGAGTATGTCACCTGCAAATAACAATAGTTTAACTTCTTCCTTTTCTATCTTTATTCCTTTTCTTTCTTTCTCTTGTCTAATTGCTCCAGCTAAAATTTCCAGGACTATGTTGAATAAGACTGGAAACAGTGCATATCTTTGTCTTTTTCCTGATTTTAGAGAGATAGTTTTCAATTTTTGTCTATTTAGTATATGATGTTGGCTGTTGGTTTGCCATAGATGGCTTTTATCAGATTGAGATTAAGACCATGTATTCTAATTTTCTGTAGGGTTTTTACCATGAATGGCTGCTGGACTTTGTCAAAAGTTTTTTCTGCATCTATTGAAATGATCATGGTGTAAAATCTTTTTGATAATTTGTTGTGTTCTGTTTGCCAGTATCTTTTTTTTTTTTTTTTTTTTTTGGTACCAGGGATTGAACACACAACTTTGCACTTGCCAGGCAGGTGCTTATGCCACTGAGCTAAATCCCCAGCCCCCGTTTACCAGTATCTTATTAAGGATTTTTGCATCCATGTTTACTAGGGAAATTGGCCTGTAATTCTCTTTCTTAGTTGGACCCTTCTCTGGTTTTGGCATCAAAGTAATGCTTGCTTCCAGAAATGAATTCGAGAGTATTGCTTCTTTTTCAATTTCATTAAAGTGTTTGAGAAGTAGTGGTGTTAGGTCTCCTCTAAATTTCTTTCTTTTTTTTTTTTTTTTTGGTACTGGGGATCGAACTCACAAACACAAGCTTGCAAGGCAGGCGCTTGCTAGTTGAGCTAAATCCCCGGCCCACCTCTAAATTTCTTGTAGAATTCAGTAGTGAATCTGTCAGGGCCTAGGCTTTCCTTTGTTGATAGACTTTGTTTTGTTTTGTTTTGCTTTGTTTTTGGAGATACTCATATTTATTTACTCACTTATTTTTGGTACCAGGGATCGAACTCATGACCTTGCACTTGCCAGGCAGGGACTTGTGCTGCTGAGTTGAACCCCCAGCCCGTGTTTTGTTTTGTTTTTAAAGATAGTAAAATACAACAAAACCATACAGAACAAAGCCAATCAAGATAGTGCAGCTTCAGAGCAGGATACTGGGATAACAGTAATAGGTTCCTAGTATATCTTGTTATCTTCACAATAGTTGTCCATTCAATCAGGTATAGCAAAATCAAAGCAAAAACAGAACACTATAAAACTAATCAGAACAGAATACTGAATAGAGCAAGACAATCAGAATAAAACAAAACAGTGAAAACAATACTGGCCTTCAAAGAGAAGGTAGAAGGAAATCGCCCATATTTGCTACATTGCATGCTGTCATCCTCCCCAGAGATGCTCAGACCTCTAGCCCCAGGTCAGCGTAATCAACCCAACAGTACAAGCATTTAGTTGCTGTCAACTCAGGCTGACCTGGAAAACACCTGGTTGCTAATGGGGGTGAAGGGAACCATGTTGGGGGGGGGCAACATGGGACTTCTTTATTCTCAACCCGTGCACCTTAGGTTCATGGGAGATGCTGACTTTTCTTTCCTTGGCGTGCCGAGCTGCTTACCAGGAAGGCTGGTGTGTTGCTTTGTTGGTTGGTCCCCCAAGTCCCAGCATGGCTGATTCTTGGGAGACCCTGACTTTTCTCTCTTTGTTGATAGGTTTTTAATTACATCTTTGATTACTTTGATTAATACTGGTTTATTTAGGATTTTTATATCCTCTTGATTCAGCTTTGGTAATTCATATACATCTAGGAATCTGGCTAAGTCTTCTGCATTTTCCATCTTATTAGAATACAAGTTTTCATTTTTCTTTTTATTCTTGAATTAAAATGGATTTTGAAAAAAGTAGAAAAAAGAATACAAGTTTTCAATGTAGGTATGGATGATCTGAATTTCTGCAGGGTCTATTGTGATTTCAGATTTTTCATTCCTAATTGCATGTATGTAAGTCTTTCTTTTTGATAAGGTTGGCTAAGGGTTTGTCAATTTTATTTAAGCTTTCAAAGAACCAACTCTTTGATTCATTGATTCTCTGTATTTTTTTTTTTTTTTGTACTGGGGATCAAACTCACAACCTTGCGCTTGAGCCACTGAGCTAAATCCCCAGCCCCATCTCCTCAGATCTTTATAATTTCCTCCCTTGTATGAGCTTTTGGCTCAGCCTGCTCTTCTTTTTGTAGAAGTTTGAGGTTCACACTTAGTTGTTTATGTGCGCTTCTCTGTCTTCCTGGTGTGGGTATTCACTGCTGTAAATTTCCCTCTTAGGACCACTTCCTCTGTGTCCACAGTTTCTGGTATGTCGTCCTCTCATCATCATCCACTTACATAAACTGTCTAATTCTTTAATTTCATCTGTGACCCACTGGCTATTCAGCAGGGTGCTATTTAATGTCGATGTGTTTATGAAGTTCTTGGGGTTTCTTTTGCCATGGATTTCCAATCTCATTGCACTGTGGTCTGATAGTATGCATGGGGTAATTTCCATTCCTTTGCATTTACTTAAGAATGTTCTATGGGCTTGTATGTGGTCTGTTTTGGAGAATGTCCTGTGTGCAGCTGAGAAGAATGTGTACTCTGATGTTGAGGGATGGCACCACTACAGACATCCACTAAGTCCATTTGTTCAAAAGTTGGGTTCAGTTCTAATATTTCATTATTAGTTTTTGTCTGGTTGATCTTTTTGTGACAGTGGGGGTACTGAGATCTCCCAATATAACCATATAAGGGTTTGATTATTCATGTCCATTAGTATTTGTTTTATATAGTCGAGTGTACACATATTTGTTGCATATATACTTATGATTGTTATGTCTTCCTCCTGGATTGTTCCCTTTACAAGGATGTAGTGACCTTCTTTCCCTCTCTTAATCAGTCTTGGCTTGAAATTCACTTTGTCTGCAAATATAATAACTACCCCTGATTTTTTCTGGGTTCCTGTTGCATGGAGTATTATTTTCCAATCTTTGACTTTCAGCCCATGAATTTCTTATTGAATTAAATGTGTTTCTTGTAAGTGACATATTGTTGGATCTTGCTTCTTGATTCACTAGGCCAATCCATTTTTGATTGGTGAATTGAGACCATTAACATTGATAGTTATAACTGACGTGGATTGACTTATCCTTGTCATGTTATTTTCCTGTTGGCTCCACCCATCCCACTTTTTTCCCTTTACAGTTGTTTGCCTTGCCTGGTGGATTCCTTCTGTTGGGGTTCATGGAGCTTTAGTCCTTATTATCTCTTTATAGAATGTCCTTCAGAACATTTTGGAGTGCTGGTTTGGTGGTTTTACATTTCCTCAGATGTTCTTTGTCATGAAAATATCTTATTTCTCCATCAGTTTTGGAAGATAGTTTTGCAGGATACATCAATCTGGTTTGAAAGTTGTTTTCCTTTAGAAATTGGAATATTTCACTCCAAGCTTTCCTTGATTTGAGAGTTTGTGCTAAGAAGCCAGCTGTGATTTGATGGGCTTTCCTTTATAGGTGATTTGTATCTTTTCTTTAACAGCTTTTAAGATTTCATTCCTGTGTTGAATTTCTGGAATCTTGATTATGATGTGTCTGGTTATAGAATTTTTTTGATCCATGGCTAATTGGAGTTATATGCTATATGCCTCACTTATTTGTATGTCAAATTGTTTTTCTCTACCAGGAAAGTTTTCTGCCATGATGTCTGTGAATATTGTTTTAATGTCATTTGTGGTATCTCCTGCTTGTTCATTGCCTCCAATTAATCTTAAGTTATTCTTCTTTGTCTCATCTAGCAGCTGCTGGATTGATTTCTCATGGTCCCTTGCTATTTTTGAGAAATCTTCCTTTTCCTGATTGCTAACTGCAAGCTTGTCTTCAATTTCTGAGATCTTGTCCTCACATTGGCCTAATCTACTTTGAATACTTTCAATGGAGTTTTTATTCTCCTGGATATCTGCTTGAATCTGTTTTATGGATTCCATTTCTTTTGTATGCTGAACTTCCATAATTTTCTTTTTTTTTTTTTTTTTTTGGTACCGGGGATCGAACTCACAACCTCACGCTTACCAGGCAGGCGCTTAAGCCACTGAGCTAAATCCCTGGCCCCTTAACTTCCATGATTTTCTAAACTCATCTATTTATTTTTTGTCTGTATCTGCTCCAGTGTCACAAAGCATGGTCTTTATCTGAGAGATTCTTTTTTTTTTTGGTACCGGGGATTGAACTCACGACCTCACACTTGCCAGGCAGGGGCTTAAGCCACTGAGCTAAATCCCCGGCCCTATCTGAGAGATTCTTATGATTTCATTTTTCCCAGAGCCTCAGTTAATTGGTTTGTTGCTACCATTTCTTTTTTTTTTTTTTTTTTTTGGTACTGGGGATCGAACTCACGACCTCACGCTTGCCAGGCAGGCGCTTAAGCCACTGAGCTAAATCCCCGGCCCTGTTGTTACCATTTCAGGGAGACCAGACAGGAGGCTTTCAGATTGTCCCACCTCATCGTCCCCTGGATTTGTGTTTGGTGAACTTGATGTCTGCATTGCATTTTATGTGTCTTTTCATTCATTCATTCTTTTTTTTTTTTTTAGTTTAATTCCTGGGGTGATGCTTATAGGTTGCTTATGCTGGGTTGCTTTATTGCTAGTATTTAGGATCCCTAGGTGATAGTTACTTCTCTGAGGTACCTTCCAGGTGTAGCTGGCTTTGGGGTTTGAGTCTGTTGGAAGATTGTACCTCTTCAGTTTGTTAGGGATGAGAAGTTGTTGCTTGTTTGTCCCAGTCCCTGGTTCTTTGGCACTGTGCCACAGTATTTTTGGTGACCCTTAGTCAGTTATGCAATACCAGGACCAGCAACTGTTTAGAACAATTAGGTCAATTTTGGCTATAGTGGTACCAATGGCATCAAACACATCCTAGAGAATGACAAAGTGAGCTAACCTTTAATTTGCCACTTTTAACTGTATGAACTAGGTTTGTGGTTACATAACAAAATCTGGTCATATAACCAGATTATATAACAAAATCTAAAACAAACCAGAAAACTATATGCAGTGTACAAGTCAGTTTTGCCCACAGAGGTTAAAATTTAAAATGGACTAAGGAGAAAATAGAGAAGTGTAAGAAGAGGAAGAGATTAGAAATAAGTTTGGAGAACAAAGGAAGATCACATCAATGTTGGGAAACTGTTGCAGAAGACTGAAGGAAAAGAGAGATGGAAGAGATAAAAGGAAGAACAGAATAGAACCACAACTATGAAGAGGCTAGAAACCACATTCACACTCATAAAAACAAGATCAAACAAAGAAGGAGAAAGAGGGAAAAAAAAGAAGAAGAGGAGGAGGAGGAAGAAGAAAAAGAAGGAAAAGAAAAAGCCCACTTCCAGGGTTTTCTTTGGTTTCACTAGTAGATGACCTGTGGAAAAAAGAGTCCTGATTCATGCAGATCTCTCTCCAGCAAGCCAGCAGTAGCTTTTTGGCCAGGTAGTGGAAAATCTCAGCAGGCTGCCCCAAGACCAGACTCAGTGGGCGTGCTGCCATCCAAGCAACGTCTGTGGGTCTGCCCAGCTGGGAGCTGCTAGGCAGAGCCAGCAGCAGTTCTGGGTTCCAAACTCAGCCAGCGTCTCCACGATGGCTCCTGGCTAACCACCGCTCTCCCCCACAGGAGGACTCAGCTCTCTGCACTCACTGCCAGCCAGCGCAGTCCCCACATCTGCTGTCCCCTCCACTACCACGTCTCTCTGCAGGGGCCTCTGGGATCAGCAGCCATCACTGGCACCCTAATTTTTCTTTCTTTTTTTTTTTTTTTTTTTGGTACTGGCAGTTGAGCTCAGGACTTTGCCCCTGCCAAACAGGTGCTGATGCTGCCAACCTCGTCCCCGTCATCACTGCATCTCTGGTCAAGGGAGCAGATGCCGGTGGCACCTCCTCCTTCACTGGAGCCCTCTCTTCATTCTCTGTGGGCTTCAGTCTGCACTTCGGATTCCTCCTGGGCCCAGGGAACCCACTTCCCTCCTTCTTGTCTTCCTCACGATGCTGTATCCCAGCGTCTGGAATGGTGACTCTCAGAGAGACTGTGTTCTCTGCTGCGAACTGCTCCGCCATCTTGGTCTCTTCTCCCATAATTTTGTTTTGAGCTAGGCCTTACTTCATAGTCTGGGCTGGCCCTGAGCTCCCTGTGTACCTCAGGCTGGCTTTGAGCTCACAGATTCTCCTGCCTCAGGCTCTGGAACACTGGGATCATGAGCATGTGCCCACGCAGCAGCCACACTTCGCTACATCTTATAATCTTCTTTTTTTATGGTACTGGGCATCAAACTCACAGCCTCACGCCTGTCAAGCAGGTGATTGTGCTGCTGAGCTAAATCCCCAGCCCACCCCTCCGCCTCATTCTATAATCTTGACTTTTCCTCCTCCAGTTTTAAATTTCTCTAATATCATTAATAACCAGCTGCCTGTCCCTGTCAAACAGGCCCTGCCACCCACCATCTCTCCACACTGTCCTTTGGCCACTCGTGCAGTCGGCATCAGCACTCACATGTGTCAACCATGGGTCAGAATCCCCTGCTGCGGTGCTGCTGGTCCAGGGACCTGCCTCCCAGTCACCGGCCCTAGGCATCTGACCCACCGCCTCCTCTGGTGCTGACCCTCCGCTGTGGCTGGGTCCTCCCAAGGTCTCTACCAGTCTCCACAGTGGTGTGGGGAGGCTGACCTCGGGGACAAGTGCTTTTGAGCTTCGGTGCACTGCAGAGCCCGCCGGCCCTGGGCCCAGCCACACCGGGGAAACCTGTCTGCCTTCCTGGCTGGGCTCTGCCCACACCCTCCAGGCCCTCACTGTTGGAAAGCCCCGGACTCTCTGACTCCCGGGCCCCTACCATGCAGGACAGGCCGGGCAGCACCACCCCCCAAGAATCCTCTCCCGACTTCCTTGGTTTAGGGGACTCCGGGCCTCCCGGCCCTGGGCGAGGCTCTGCCACGGCTACAGTCACTCAGGCTCCGGAATAAGCTGACTGTGCCAGCTCACCGAGAGGGAACCCAGTGGAGAGGGAGGAGCCAGATTCTCCAGGAGAGCAGGTCTGGGCAGAGAAACCCCAGAGGGGATGTCTACTGGCAGGACAAGAGGGCCTCAGGCTCGCAGGTGGACCGGGGCCTGCTCCTGTCAGCCTTGCAACCTGCTCTGTCCTGGGCAGCGGCACCTGTGGAAGCAGGGCCACCTGTTGTCTGCATCTGTGTCCATGTCTGTCCTGCCTGGGCCCATGATGGCACTCGGGGCCTCACAACTCCAGGTGCAGCCCGACTCAGGCAGCCATGAACCGCATCACTGGGGAGGGAGACAGAGGTGTCCTGCAGCCTGAGCCAGCCCTGCCTCCGGCCACACCCTGCCCAGAGCCTGGTGGGCACCCACAGCTGACCACACACAGCAGTCGGTCCTGGTGGCCTGGTGCTGCGCTGAGGCACCTTTCCTTGGGTGTCCTGGATGGTGGCAGAGGGGCTGAACCCAAGGCCTCCAGGACCTGACGGGGTTGAGCGCCACCCCTGGGCTCCTAGCAGGTCACAGGCACAGGCCTCCCTACCACTGCAAGTCTGGGCTTTTCCCAGAGGCCAGGCAGCCAGAGTGGCAGGGCCAGGGTGGGGACGAGGCCTGCACCAAACATTTGAACCTCCATGTTTGACCCGGACAGCGTGGCCTGAAGGCTTGCAAGGGGACAGACCTTGGGCCTCTGGGCACTTCAGAGCCTCAGCGCAGGCGCCACTTCCCCATGGAGAATTAATGTGCTAATCAAAACTTCAGTAAAAAGAAAGCCTGCAAGCCATGGTCAAGCTCTCTACTCAGTACCGACAAAGCCTAACGTTCTCATGCAGACACTGAAACTGTGACCGTCACCACATGCCCAGCAGCTGGTCCTTGTGCACCCTGACTGGAGCCACTGCAGGAAGGCCCTGCTGCCGGCTCCCTCGGCCCTGCTCTCTGTGCCGACTCTGAACACGGTCGTCCCTGCTGACCCAGCTGCAGCGTGGGTGCCGCTGGGCACTGGGAGGAGCCGCTCCTGCCGCCTCCACCCGCACAGGGCTGGTTTCTCAGGAAACTCGTGTGAGCCTCTGAATTCTGAGAAAGTGTAAAACAGGAAAAAGGAAACACAGGAGAAGGAGGCAGATGTGGCGCACGCCTGTAATCCCAGTCAGAGAGGCTGAGACGGGGCAGTGCGAGTCGGAGCCCAGCCTGGGTAATTCAGCCCTTTCGTGAGATCCTGTTCTTTTCTTTTTTGTCTTCTGATGACAAGGTCAGGCTGGCCTTGAGCTCATTTTGTAGCCCAGGCTGGTCTCAAACTTGCAAGATTCTCCTGCCTCAGCCTCCTGAGTGCTGGGATTACAGGAGTGTGCCACCACACCTGGCTGTGAGATCCTGTTTCATAAATAAAAATAAGAGAATGAATGGTCTAGGGATGTTGCTCACCATGAGGGTCCTGGGTTCAATCCCCAGTACCACGTAAAAAGGAGAAAAAATACATAGGGGAAAGGACTATAGTTCTGGAAGAATTTAACAAGTGTAAGAATTTAACATAAAGGCTTCACATTCACAGCCAGGCATGGTGGCACACGCCTGTAATCCCAGCACTTGGGAGGCCGAGGCAGGAGGACTGCTGAGTTTGAGGCCAGCCTGGGCTGCATGGTGAGACCCTGTCACACGCACAGTGGAGGCCTCCTCCTGCCCCCTCACAATCAGGGGCCAGGGTAAGGGAGGTTCTGGAGAGCGGCACAGGTCCCCAGGCAAGGAGTGTGGCTTGGAGACTCAGTGCTTGCTGCTAGCACGAGCTGTGAGCCCCGGCTGACGGCCCCAGGGTCTCCGGTCCTCACTCGGCTTGGCGCTCCTTCCTAAACACGGCTGTGTTTCGCACTGGGGATGGAACTCAGGCCGAGTTCAGGGCGCTGCACTGAGCTGCACCCACCCTTAAACAAAGCCTCTCAGAAACCCACGACGAAGGAACAAGTCTGAGAAATCACAGAAGTGTTTCAAGGAAGAAAAGGAAACAGACCAGCGTGTGGTAAAATGTGCTCTATGTCATAGTGAACCACACATTTATTCTTTTTTATTTCTATTTATTTATGGGTACCTCATGACCTCACACTTGCCAGTCAGGCGCTGTGCCACTGAGCTATACCCTCCGCTTATGTGTTTTTGTTTGTTTGTTTGTTTGTTTGTTTTGGTACCGGAGATCGAACCCACGACTCTGCGGTTACAAGGCAGGCGCTTATGCCGCTGAGCTAAATCCCCAGCCCTTATGCTGTTTTTTTGAAACAGGGTCTCCCTCTGAAGTTCAGGCCAGGCTTGAACTCACTATGTAGCCCAGTATGGCTTTGAACTCATGGCGATTCTCCTGCTTCAGTCTCCCAAGTGCTGGTATTGCAGGTGGGTTCCCCCACACCTGGCTCTTTTCTACCTTTGGGGCTGGGGTGCGATTCATTGCACAGCACCTGCACAAGTCCCTGGGTCCCACGTCCAGCCCTGTGAAATGCTTTTGTTGTTGTTGTTCTGCGGGGCTACAGCTCTGAACCCACAAGGGGGTACCAGGAGCCAACTGCAAGGGAAGGGGTGGCTTTTCCCTCGGGCCAAGTATGGGGGTCCCTATCCTGTGATAGGGAAACTGCTACATGCAGCTGCTCAGGGCCTGCAGCAGGGGCATTCATTGCCATGGGCTGAGGGAAACTGAGGCACAGTGCCTGCCTGTGTGAGGTGAGGGAGCTATGGGGCTCCGAGCTACTAGCTCCTTGGGTAGCTGTCATCCCGAGGGCACTGACCAGCCCACCTGCAGCCAGGACACTGCTTTGGGGAGCACCTGCCCCTGTGGGAGCTGTGGGGCTCCAGTGTCCTCCTGGGGTGCAGCTGGAGCAGGAGTGCATCCAGGGCCAGCTGGGACTCAGTGCTGTCTCAGAGCAACCCTTGCTTCTTGGCACCCAGAACCCTAAGGCACAGAGGAGCTGGGCCAAGGTCTCAACTGTGCCTCAGCTGGCCTTCTCCTCAGTGAGCGGTGCGGGAACGGAACGGAAACTCAGAGGCCCAGAATGGCCGCCCTTTGCCCTGGTTGACGTGAGACTGCCCTGGGGATGCCACACCAGGAGGGTGTCGGCGTCCTGTTGGCTACATGGAGAGGCGGAGAGACTGGGAAGCCTGCGTGGGTGTGGTGTGGCGAGGGTCATTGGCCTCTTCCTGCAGGCATCGCTGTCTGGGCTCCAGAATGTGGGCCTGGGCACTGCGGGCATCAGGATGCGCAAGGCTGGTGGGGCCCAGGAGCAGGCACAGAGGCCCTGGAGGAGAGGCAGGGCCCAGGTCACAGGGCTTTCTCCCAGACCTGGGGTCCCTAAGTGCGCAGGAGCGTCCCAAGCTGTCCCAAGAGTGGGGGGCACTGCTCCTGCCAGTCAGTCCTGAGCACCAGCCTCTGTTCCACTGGTGTCCCTGGTGGCACTCTTGGGGGCACTGTGACAGTGAACAGATGAAGGGGTCTCCCTCCATCACAGAGGACTCTGGGTCCCGGGCTGCCCGGAACATTTCACCGGGCACAGAAGCCATGGGGAGGCGGCTAGGACAGTGAGTGGCGGCAGGACCCGAAGGAGTCCCGTGCGCACCAGGCCCTGGGAGAAGGCAGTACAGGCTGGGAGTCCCTCTCTCTGCCCCGGTTCTGCCCCTGTGTGGGGCTCTGTGATGGGCATGGGGGACGGGGACAGCTCCAGCTCTTCCTCTCTGACGCAGACACCACAGTGTGAAGAAAGGAAAAATGACACAGGATGAGGGGACCATGGCACTGGGAAAAAGGTCGGGACTTCTGCCGGCAGCTCTGCAGTGACACCAGCGACCTCCCTGCGCCTCACAGGGACACAGAGGGCGGGGAAGGACCAGGGGCCTCAGCCCTCCCTGCCTCTGGCCTCACACGTAGCTACCTGACTCTTCTCCCCACCTGCCCTTGGCTCTCAGCTCTGGCTCTTTAAGGCCCAGCTCAGGTCAACTGTTTGCTAACCCTCACACCTAGACCTGGCTCCACCAGGCGGCAGCCTCGGGACCCACCTTCCCACGGCATCTCACGCACTGCCACGACTTCCTCTGCTACTGTGATACCAGAGGTCGAATTCTGAGCCAAGGTCTCATTAAATTGCCCAGGCCGGGTTCCAACTTGCAATCCTCCTGCCTCAGCCTCCCGGACTCCTGGGATAATCCCCTGGGGCTCTTCCATTGGGGTAGCCCTGGAGGTTATTCACTCTCACGATGGGCGGGGTGGTCCCAGGTCTTTCTCACGGTGGAGCTCTGCTGGGAAATGCTCTCCCCTTCCAGGAAGCCCTGCAGGAAGGCACCCAGGTGCCGCACAGGCACAGCGGCTGCATGAGACTCGGGCACCAGCAGGAGGTCACACCGTGGTGTCTCGGAGGGGCTGCGCAAGCCACTCTGAGCCCTCGCTCCCCGTCACAGCCAGGTGATCCGGCCCAGCCAACACGCTGCGTGGCACAACGCCCTGGACATCTTCTTGGCCACTAGTGACCGGGAATGCCCGCGTCCTTGGGCTGTGTGGACAGGTGTAGCGTCCTCTGGGAGGGCCCCCGCTGCATCGCCTGGCTTCTCACCTTGGTGTACACATGTGTGCAGGTGCTGGGGTAGAACCGTGTTCGTGCCAGGCAAGTGCTGTACCTCAGGGCTACACCACCCCACCACCGACTCTCCAACAGCGCTCTGTGGTTCAGGCTGGCCTTGATCCTCCTGCCTCAGCTTCCTGAGTGCCAGGATCATAGGTGCCACCACACCCACCTCAAACAGTTTGTTCTTAAACATGTCCTGCACCAGTGTTTGTCAGCCTTCAGTTCGTGATCGATCCATCAATTTCCTTTTCAGAAACACCCACAGTGCGCAGTACAGGCTTTGCGTTGCTCAACATTTATCTCTGGGTTCTGGAAAGCCCCAGGGCTGTGGGTGAGAATCCACATGGCTGATGGAGGCAGTGTGACAGTGTGTAGCAGTGAGGCACCAGTGTGTGGTGACGATGGCCGCGGGAGCCACCTGAGGGTGGGGATGGCATGGGTGACCTAACAAAGCCAGCTCCGTTCAAGCTGGAGGTGGGACCGGGTCGCAGAGTTGCACTCAATCGTGCCACAGGCTGGAGGTACCGTGACATTCGCTAGCCCAAGGGACTGCGGGTTAACGAGGAGCATGCATGGTCACGGTGGGCCCAGCACAATCTCCACATCCCCTCAACAGGTCAGAGGGGCAGCCCTGGGCATGGGAAGGACTCGCTGAGGGTGGGGACGGGAAGCAGACCTGGGTTGCAGGGGACCTTGGCTCCACCACTGGGTGGGGGCACTTGTGCTGTTTTTAGTTTAGTGTTTTTCTTTTTTCTGAGACATGGTCTCACTATGTAGCCCAGGCTGGCCTTAAACTTGCAATGACCCTCCCGCCTCAGCCTGCCCAAGTGTTGGGACTATGTGCTGCTATATACATATATTTTTTTTGGGTACCAGGGACTGAACTCACAACCTTGTGCTTGCCAGGCAGGTGCTTATGGCACTTAGCTAAATTGCTGGCAGTTTGCTAAGCAAACTGCACAATCATCTATTACAGAAGTGACAGAAACCAACTAGATCCTGAGCCCCAGAGAAAGACCAAGGTGCTTGGCAAAACCCCCAAGTCACCCACCGAAGGTCCCAGCAGGCCCAGGGCTTCTGCAGGCTGTGCTGCCAGCCCCACTTTCAGGATAAGCACCTGCCTGCAGCACCAAGAGCCCAGGCTGGGGGAAGCCCAGTTCCCCTCAGGGTGGATGGCACCCAATGTGCTGGGGTGGCTGTCACTTGAGGACCCCATATCATCTGCAGACTCGGGCCTTTGGGAGGTGGTTGGGGGGCAAAGGAGGATCCCGGAGTTCTGGTGGCATCCCCTGTCGAGGCAGCTGTCCTAGGGCATAGCTCCTGACATGTTGGGCCAACCCTCAGCAGAGCACACAGAGCCACTGCAATGGCAGACACAGGGTGGGACTCAGCTGCCCAGCTGAGACAGCTGTGCTTTCACCGTGCAACCCAAGTCTCAAGCAATGTGCAGTAACATGGTTCCACTTACTTATTGTCTTTTCTAGACAGGGTCTCACTATGCAGCTCAGGCTGGCCTTGAGCTCACTTTGTAGCCCAGGCAGGTCTCGAACTTGCAAGGATCCTCCTGCCTCAGTCTCCCGAGTGCTGAGATTACAGACGTGCACCACCACGCCTGGCAAGAATGTTTTAAAAACCAGCCTGACAGATGCGACTTGTGCTGTTAAGCTGATGCTTTACATAGTTGTGCAAGCACCACTCCGTGTCCCAGCTGGTCCAGGTCAGCGTCCCTTCCTTCTCCTCTCACCTCAAGCTGCCACTGCCATAGGCACTGTGCATCTCCCCTTCTGGAAGGTGTGTGTGTATGTGTGTGTGTGTGTGCGTGCATGTGCATGAGAGACAGACAGACAGACACACTGAGGACTGAAGCCAGGGCCTTCTCACTGAGCAATAACCCTGCTACTTTCTGAAAACTTTATTTATTTTTTTTTTTGGTACCGGGGATTGAACTCATGACCTCACACTTGCCAGGCAGGCACTTAAGCCACTGAGCTAAATCCCCAGCCCGAAAACCAGTGAGGCCAGCTGGAAGTTTCACGTACACAGAACCATTCTGTATGTGCCTTTCTGTGCTCTGCTCTTCACCAAGTACTACACCTTTCTGCTTCTCTGGGACACTGCACACGTCACTCGGGATGCAGGTCCTCACTCCTCTCTTTTCCTGAGTCCAGAAGCTAAGGCCACAGACTTGGGGGCGTCTGCCCTCCTGTTGTTTTCACAGCCACCCCACAATCAAGGCACAAATGGGTGCTGTGGACCTAGGAGCAGGTAAACATTTTACAGATGTGATTCAGATGCAGCCACCCACCAGGGCCACCAGGTGGCACCATTCCATCCAACACAGGTCCCAGAACCAGAACCAGAACCAGGAATGCGAGACAGCAGCAGGGGTCTGGGTGCTGACTTGGATTTAGCTTGGTTACCAAGCTGTCCCAGGAGCTGCGCACAGCTTTCCGCTGAGCCCCGGTGACACACCCGCCAGGCTGTCAAGATCCTACCCCACCGAGCAACCTGCAGGACAGGAACAACGGGCAGATACAGTGCGTGGAAGACAGCAGCACCATGACAGGAGGTAGGGGTTAGGGACAGGGCAGAGAATGGGGTGTGGGCAAGGGGCACTCTACATGGAGCTGCCTAGAGAAGGGGACAGAACAGGCAGCAGGGCCCTCAGCAGGATGCAGGACGGAGGACAGCAACACAGTCCCAGACGCTCTTTACAAGGATCTTCAGCATTGGGTCTGGGGACTGAGTGGCAGAAGGTGAGGATGGCTGGTGGCCATGATCCAGGAGTGCAGGCTGGCCTTCAGACCACAGGAGGGGTCAGTCCAGCACATGCAGAGGGCTGGTCATCTCAGGGATGGCCACATATTCAGCCTCAGGGCCTGAGGACGTCCCTTTACTGGGAAGAACACTCCACTCTCTGCAGATCTTGGAGACTCTGTGGGTCAGGCCATCATCCTGGGCTGTCTGGAGCCCTAGTTCCACGGACAATGGACAACTGTCCTCAGGAGAGGCGGCACGGAGGCAGGGACTGGGGCGAGGCCACCAGAGACTGCAGCAAACAATGGACAGCCTCCCTGGAGCAGCAGAGGGCATGTGGCCCTGACACCTGGGTTTCAGACACTGGCCTATATAGGACTGACGCTGTGGCCGCTACCTCAGGCCTGCCGGTTTGCGGCAGTCTGTGATGGTGCCCACAGGAGGTTCCTAACACATACTGCCAATTCTCTAAGAAACAATCTTCCGGGCTGGGGATTTAGCTCAGCGGCGTAAGCACCTGCCTTGCAAGCACGCAGTCCTGAGTTCGATCCCCAGTACCAAAAAAAAAAAAAAAAATCTTTCCAGCTCTGCACGGAGACCCTCACTCATAATTTTACCACTCAGGGAGGCTGACGCAGGAGAATGGCAAGTTAGAGCCTAGCCTGGACAATTTAGTGAGCTCCTGTCTCACAAAACAAACAAACAAACAAACAAACAGGAGCAGTGGTGGCTGGAGATTCAGTTCCGTGCAAAGGCCTGGCGTTCAATCCCCAGCTGCATGTGCGTGCACACACTCTGGGCCTGCTCTGGCAGGGCTCCCTCTTCCCACTTCTGTTTGTTTTTTTTATCGGTACTAGGGATCAAACTCACGACTGCCTGCTTGCAAGGCAGGCACTTATGCCGCTGAGCTAAATCCCCAGCCCCTCTTCCCACTTCTGGTGCCACCTCTAATTCTGCAAACTCACAGTGCCACTGGCTGCCACCTAGTGCCAGGTCGCGGTGGCAGGACGAGTCCTCCATGGGATACATGGCTGCCGTGGTAACAGAGCTGGAACTCTGACCTCTGACTACAATGGTTCTTATCTGACTACGGAGCTGGTCTGCTGGACCCTCAGCAACAGGTAACAGGCTGGGATGAGTGTCTGCCGGAAGGGACTCCAGGCTGCCCAAAGCCCTCACAGCCCCACTCTGAACAATGAGACTGTCCTTCAGAAGCAGAAACAGAGACGGGAGGAAGGCAGAGATGCAGCCAAGCACTGGAATGTGGTGCAGTGCAGAGGCCCCCCCCCCCCGCCATTTTTCTGCAGCTTTCTTACTGTCTTGGTCTTCAAAGAACTGAAGCGTTCAGGCCTTGCTCTGGTTTTTTTTTTTGGTACTGGGGATCGAACTCACAACCTCGCGCTTGCCAGGCAGGCGCTTAAGCCACTGAGCTAAATCCCCAGCCCGGCCTTGCTCTGTTTGTCTGCAGTGCTGGGGTGCAGCCCAGGTCCTCACTCACGCTAGGCAGCCACTGAGCTGCACCCCCATCCGGGACCTTGCTGTGGGTAAGGCACTGCGGACGGCAGCTTTGCTTTCTGGGTACTGAGCTTGAACCATGGGGTGATGAACCTCATCCCCAGCCCTTTATTGAGATGTGGGGGGGACCCAGTGGAGAGTGGGGGGTAGCATGCAGGAGCCTAGGTCCTGGTGCACAGGTGAGGGGCTAATGGCATGCTCTGATGTGCAGTGCAGAATCGGAAAGAGTGTGGCCCCGAGTTTCACTGCATTTTAATCACTTACACCTTTATTTCACACTGCTTATTTTTCTCCAGAGTCCGAGGCAGCTTGCGCGATGAGTGAGGCTGTCCACATAGCCCCTGCCAGGGCACAGCCTGGATACATGCTCCGCCCACAGTGCAGAAGTGGACCAGCTCCCGCCACAGGCCGTGTGTGCTGAGGTCTCACCGCTGCCTGTGCAAACTGACGGCACCAGCACAGCCCCGTGCAAGAGACAGCTCCTGAGGAGCACCCTGAACACCAGGCTGCTCGGTACAGAACAGAGGCAGAGAAAGGCAAACAGAACAGTGCTTTACTCTGGAGAGCGCTTTCCACAGCAGCCTATGCTGAATCACACAGCGCACCCCAGGAGCGGGGCGGCTGTCCTCAGCACGTCTGGATGGCTCGGACCCCGGTGCTTCCTGGTGAGCCCGGAGGCCTGTGACAGGCTGTCAACCTGCAGGAGCCTGGCTTTACTGCAGCAGAACATGACCAGTGAGTGACCTTGGGCAGGACTCCAAGAGAAACTTTAACACAGCCGTTCAACACACAAATAAGTATGTAAGGTCAGACGACCAGGGGAAAAAAGGACGTAAGTGTAACTTCCCATTTCTCGTCAGTGTCAGATACTCCACTTCTAAAACACCAATTCCAAAATATACAAATCAACTAGTAGTAAGAAGATAACAGAACATGCAACATGAACAGCATAAAATAAAAATAAAACCAAACACTATTTATTTCTTTATATCAAGACTATAAATAGCATTTAAACACTTAATTTATTTTCAAATTAAGAAATTATACATTTGTTTTAATGGTCATTGTCTTAAAAGTGTCATCACTTTCTGCACACCGAGAAGTATATTGCTAGTTCTGGTGAAACCTACAGCAGCCCCAGGACCCTGCCACGCGACACCAGGTCAGGCCGGGGTCCTCCTCCTCCGCGTTCACATGTATGGTCCATATCGCATGCTCCAAGCCACACCTGTGCTCACCCTACCAGCGGAAGCTGAAGTCGCCCAGCGACCAGTCAGGTCTCAATAAAGTGCCTATGTGAGAATTGCCCAACACCCCCAGTCCCAATGTGGCAGGGATGCCGTCTTTGTGTCCAAGCAGCGGCTGGAGGTGGAAGGTGCCAGGGGGCCCACGTGTTACCCCAGGATGCCCAGGAAGCGGGCAGTGTGGCCCAGCCAAGATGGGCGTGTGGTCATGGACAGACACAGCCTGCCACTTTGGTTCAAATGACTTTAATAGAAGCTGCAGCAACTACTCTCCCCGGCTGCCATTCACTGCAGGTGACACACATGTGTGGTGCGGTGCAGGGACCCTCGTCTGCCTCCCCAGAAGCTCTCCAGAAGAGTGGAGACAGCAACAAGCGAGAGAGGCACCCACTGCACACCCTGCAGCAATATCCAAGCCATCACAACGCAGGTCAACATGACAGGAACACAAGCATGCTAGTCCCGCCTGGGGAAATGGCTTCAAAAGCACAGAATACACTCTGTAATCTGTTCTCCGAACCTGGCCACTTAGGCCATGGCAGCAGGATAAAATGCCTTCAGGTTCACCCACCAGGCCTGTAAACCATCACCCACATGCAGAGCAGGGGCACTGGCCGACACCCCATCTCTGCAGACAGCAGGGAGGAACGCATGGCTGCAGCCAGGGGACCTGCTCCAGGTCACAGAGCCACAGCTTCATCTTTGGTTAATTTCACGAGTTGCCTCTGGTCTGAAACTGTGCTCTTCTTGGCAAGGTTACTAAATTAGCCACATGGCACATAACAAGTTATCCGGAAAGCAGTGTTCATCTAAATATGTGACCATGTGTAATAAAAATCACCTAAAAACGATGGGGCAGGAGGCCAGGACTGGGCGCCCAGGAGAGCTGAGGAGCAGCAGCGCGCTCAGTGTGGTCTGGCCGGTGCAGGCCGCCTGGCCCTCCCTGGCTCCGCTCAGCTCAGCTCGAAGCCGGCTGCGCACTCGATGGCGTAGAGCAGCTTGCTGCGCAGCAGCGCCTCGTCGTAGAACTCGGGGAGCTTCAGCAGGTTCATACAGGTGCTGGCTGTGGGCAGCCGCTCCAGGTCGGAGCCCCCGTTGTGAATGCAGAATGCAGGGTAGAGCTCCTAGAAAACAGGGCACAAGACACTGGTGTCACGGGAGCACGTGGGGCTCAGCACAGCAGGAGCGGAGCCACTGCAAAGCCGACACTGGGTTCAGAGAGAGTGCCACCCATCTCGGGAAGCAGTGTTTCCACCGCCCGAGACTCTGAGCGTCCTGGGTTGTTGTGGACAGGTCTCGCTACCTAGTCCAGGCTGGCCTCTAACTCCAGGCAAAAAGTCTGCCTCAGCCTCCCGAGCGCTGGGATCACAGGTGTGCAGCACCATGGTCAACACATTTTCTGGACTTTTTAAAGATGGTTTTTAGAAGGTGCCAGGGTAAAGAGCTGACCTTTGTATTTGCTTCAGTCAAAATGGGGGTGAGGGATGCCACAATGGACATCTGACTGAAATGGGAGAAAAAAGCAATCTCATGATATTGAAAGCAAAAGGATACAGATGAACAAACTGGTGGGTTAGTCACATGGAGTAGAACCCAGGGTTTTAGAATTGCAGGAAACTCTTAAATGGCTTTCAGAAATGTCATAGTAAAGTATCGGTCTTGTTCTAAAGCCATTATAGAAGTATGGGTAACTATTCTACATCTACTATTAAAAGACCAGCTCAATATAGGACCCTCCTACCACTGGATCAAGCCTGTGCAGAACCATCCAGATGACTCCTTGAAAAGAAGAGCAGCTCTCTCCATTTTGGGTAAGCTTGGCGCTGTCTCCATGTACTGGTAGGCACAGCGCCGGCCAGCCTATTCTTTATCCCTTCAGTTGGTTTTAAGCAGTGTAAGCTGGGCTGGCTGAGGAGCTGATGTGTGATCTCTGAAGCAAAGTGACAGGTCAATGCAACCCCTCCCACTGACTCCCCAAATGTGTGGCTGGGCCGGGTGGGATGGACAGCCCTGCTCCACGCTTGTCGGCTGGGACTGGGCCTCGAGAAAGAGGCTGTGACTTCCCAGGGCAAACAGGACGGCACATCAGAACTGAAGCACGACCCCAAACTATCAGATCCTCTCTCAGCTGTGCTGTGCAGATATCTCTGTGTTTCCTGCCCTCTGCACATCGCAGAGGGGATCTCGGAGCTCCAGCCCAGCCCAGCTCACGGCGGTCCTGGCAGTCATGTACTTCCCAGCACTCTGTCACTCGTCCCAAGCCACTCCCCTCATGGAGAAGCAATAAAACCTGGGTTAGGGCCTGGGTGTGGCCTCTGTTCAGGTGACCCAGCATCTTGGCCAGACTGAAGACCCCTTGGCTCTCTATAACCGTATATATGTCTTGTCTTTATTCTCACCTTGGGTCGCACTGAAGTGGTAGATTGGAATTAACTCACTAGAATTCCAATAACTTCCCTGGGATTACAAATATGAACCTTCCTGGACTGAGATGAGGACAGGAAAGGGTTCTCTATACAAGCTGTGAATTAATGGGCATCTGGTGTATCTCTCGAGAAAAGGGACCAAATATAAAATCAAAGTGACATCTGTGAGCCTAAGCATTCTTCTGCAGAGCTGGGGACAGAACCTCAGACCTTCTGCATGCAAGACAGGTGCACTGCTGGAGCCACCCCTGCTCTATGAGCCCAACATAGAGGGGACCCCATACTGTGACCCAGCACCAAGCCTGAGACTTCAGCTGCCAGTGATAGGAAAGGAACCCTCTGACACCTACTGCAGATACAACTAACCCACCCTGCGCTGGAGACTGAATATGAAGGCATGAGATTAAGTCTATTATCTGTCCATCATCCTGTCTTCCTATATTCTATCTTTTCTGTGCAAAGCTTCAGCTAATAACATGACAGAAGGTTAAACATGACTATGGCTGTTTCACAGGAGACCCAGAAGCAAAGCTGGCAAGGGGTATACCCACCCACCAGCAGCACCAGGGAAGGGGCGGCCGAGCTTGGGGAACCAAGCATCTCGGGCAACTCATGGGCTGGACTTCCTTGTGGGTCCCAGGAGGCTGGCACATGATGGTATTTAGGCAGGGCTGATGCCAAAATGGAAATTCAAGTCTAGAATCTGAGGGAACTGCTAGCAGATTATGAGACACACAAAGAATCAATTCAGCACCTCCTCTAATAAAATTCTAAGGTGAAACAGAGAGGGATGGAATTGGAAGACGGGGAGAGATCACAGAGCTGCACTGACCATGCTGAAGGAGAAGGGCAGGTGCGTGGGGAGAAAACGAAGGGAACTGCGAAAGGGAAGGGCCCAAGCCCCGTCCCTCGAAGGTATGTGATGACACCCGGGCTGTTTAGGTGCTGTGGAAAACCCCTTATTGCCATTTTGCAGATTCCCAGTCTCTTTTAGGAGCAACCAACCCTCCTGGTGAGATACACTCACACGGAGGCCTAATCCGGAGAGCAGGAAGCGTGTACTCCCTCCAAGCTTCCAACCCAAGGTCAGGCCACTGGCTTGCAGAGCTGGCAGTTTTGGTTGGTGATGGTGACGAGTCCTGGTGACTCTGTCCTAACTTGTTTCCTTACTCTTTCTCAAGGCTTCATTCTACGCATTCTCCACAGCATTCCAAGCATGTGGCAGCACGGCCGGTGGATTGGCCTTGAGGTGTTGCCTCAGCATTTTACAAGGATTCAATGCCTCACCTGGGCACAACCAAGCCCACTACTGCACAAGCCACCTATAGGCTAAACAGGCACCTATTAGGTGTGGACTGCTGCAGCACCAGTTGCCTGATGGTCACCTGAGCACGAGGAGATGAAGGCCACCTGTGCAAGCTGTGAGAGCAGTGACTTGCACTCTGTTCCCGCAGGGAGCAGCCGGCCCTCAAGCTGCCCTCTCCCAGCCTGTTGGGTGCAGCCTTCAGGGACATCTCGCTGAAGTTCTCACTGCACCTGCAGAAGGCAGAGCCCAGGGCTGGGGATTTAGCTCAGTGGCATAAGCGCCTGCCTTGCAAGTGTGCGGTCATGAGTTCGATCCCCGGTACTGGTAAAAAAAATAAATAAAAAAAGAAGGCAGAGCCCAGGTGGTGCCCCAAGTGCTGTGACCACAGGAGTGGGGCAAACTTCACCGAACAGCTACTGAAGGGCAGGCATGGCAGTGCACACCTGTCACCCCAGCCTCCCAGGAGGCTGAGTCATGAGGATTGCCAAGTTAGAGCCCATCCTGGACAACTCAGTAATTTATCAAGATCCAGTCTCAAAATACAAAATAAAGGGCTGGGGATGTAGCTTCCTGGGAAGGCCGTGGGCTTAAACTCTGTTACAACAAAACAAAAATGATAAAAACATAACAATTACAATAGGAGGGACTATAGATACTTTTCTTCCTACAGTGAACCACATTTTCCCATTTTCTACAATAAAAACATCAATTTTATTATTTTTAAGAAAAACCTAGCAACCTCAGACGCAGTGGCTGCCTTCTATTTGGGGTGCACTGGAAAGAAGAGACTGAGCAAGCCTCTGATGGGGACCAGGACACAGAGGGCGGTCACAAAGTGTGTGGGTACCCTGCAGCCAGATGGCACTCTAGCAGGTCCCAGTTCACCTGACTGGCATTTACCATACGTGTTATGAGACCAAAGCTGCGTAGGTGCTGCTCCCAAAATGCTGCAGAGCAGAAACGCTGCTTCCCAACTTGTCAGCCTCTTACTGCTGCACACACCTTCAGTAGGAAATCCATGTGGCAGTAATGCATGACTAACTTATCTCTGTAATTATGGCTTACAGGGTACTCTAACTGTCAGAAAGTGTTAGAGCATTGGTCAAGGAGAACCATATGTAGCAAGCGCTGCATTTACTCTCAGCGTTCTGAGACAAGGGGCCAACAGTTTTCTCCAATGCCTGAGTGAACTAAAAGGAGTTGCCCCTGAGTGAGGTGGCAAAGGACCCTGGGCAGCAGACCAGTGTTCCCAGCAAAGGCCCTGGCTCGCAGAAACCCGACGCACAGTTGGCCATGACACACCTTCCTTTTCTCCATGCTGAGAAAACGTCTGAGGCCAAAGTTAAGGGAGGAGAGATGCATTTGGCTCACAGTGTGTATAGGTTTCAGTTCACAGTTGGCTGGCTCCAAGGGATGGCAGAGGACATCACAGAGACAGAGCAGTTCATGGCAGGCAGAAGGCAGCCAAGCCGCAAAGGCCAAAACAAGCCTTTCCATGACTCACACTGTATCCAGGCTACTGGGATCAGTGGATCTTTTTTTTTTTTTTTAAAGAAACAGTCTTGCTAAGTAATGCAGGCCAGCCTTGAACTCAGGGTGATCCTTCTGCCTCGGCCTCCTGAGTTCTAGGATTACATGTGTGAGCCACCACATGCAGCTTCAATCAGTGGGTTGATTTAGTAATCACTCACCCTAAATCCTAGCATTACACCATGAATCCATCACACACTCTAGATCCAGCCATCTCTGAAAAAGCCTCATCTATGACTACATGAGGCTTTAGGGGAACATGTAAACATGAGCCATAACAACACTGCATTTCAATGTTTCCTTCATAGTGCAAACCATCTCCTACTCGGAGTCTCTTTTGGTTTTTTGTTTTGGTACTAGGGATTGTACTTGGAGTCTCCAGAGTGAAAAAAATGAAGCTCTTCACTGCAATCTTGTTTCAGTGCATAATAAAATCTTGTTTCCACGCATAATAAAACATGGCACAATGGAAATTTGCATTAATTCAGAGAAAAATCAGCAATTTGTTACATGGCCTGACGGTAACTTAACAATTTTCTAAGCACTTTAATGATTTTTTTTGTCTGAAACAATCACATTTATTAAACATACTTGCTTTAGTAAATGCCATTCTTCTTTAATAGTCTGGCCCTAGAGAACCCTCTAACATTCAGTTGAAGCCTACCTGCCTGGGCCAACTGCACCTGCAGAACCCTAAAGGCCCTTCTGCACCACCTGGGTGGAGAGACTGTGTCAGAGACGCAACAGACAGCTGGCATCAATTTAGCATGTTCCTGAACACCTGCAGGACAGATGAGGGTGTGCAGCTGAACTCCACCTCAGGGGCTTAACTCGGCAGGCCTGACAGGCCTGGGAAATATCTCCGGCCTCTGTTTCTTTTCTGTGGCCCTGGGATCAAATGTTGGGCCTCACCCATGCTAGCCAAGCACCGCCTGCTCTAACAAGCTCAGGGACCACTACAATTGCTGCTATGGACCATACTTGCATCATACACAAATGGTGGTTCAGAGAGTCAATATATACACAGCCAAATGGACTGTGATCACTTCACTGTAGTTTTTAAGACTGTTTTCACTTTTTCCCCCCCGCCCTGAGACACAGTCTTACTATGGAATTCAGGCTGGCCTTGAACAATAGAGCCCAGGGTAGCCTGGAACTCATGGTGATCCTCTCTTGACTCAGTCTCCTGAGTGCTAGGATCACAGGAGTGATTACCACGCCCGGCAAGACTGTTTCTGTATTTGAGAACTACGTGCTGAATTACTTAGGAAATAAAAAAAAGCCTGGTGGCTTCAACTTACTCTCTCATGACTCATGTGAGACTACAAATGTGTGTCACCTATGAATGTAGAGAAAGGCAGACCAAATACGTATGGTTAGAAGGCAACACTGGTCACAGCGAGTGCAGAAGTTCTCCACCCAATTCTCAAAACTTTTCTGCATGTTTGAGAGAATTTCTATGCAGAAAGCTAAAAAGTTAACTTCACTCAGAAATGTATAGCTTAGCTGAAGGTAAATGTGTATGTGTGAGGTTCACAAACACAAGCAATGCACAATGCTAACTTTGGTCGACACTTTCCTACATTATATACACCGCTACACACTTTAAGGTTTTTTTGGTGAAGATGGGGCTTCACTATGTAGCCCTATAGCAGAAGTTCCCCCTATGTCCCCTGCCCCGCAGTCAGTATACTTCAGTTTGTTACCTGCCCAGGTTACAGTTATAGTTTTTGTTACTTTAGTTTCTTAGAAATAGCTGGTCAATGTGATGCATAGCTGATCACTATGACGCATATTGTAAGAATCAATCCCCAATTAACAAGCCATTCTATCTCTGAACTTCCTGCTTAGTTATCCCATATAAGCCCTAGACCATCAGTGATCAGGGCTTGATATTTTGGGAATGATTCCAATCAGCGCCCACCAACATAAATAAATCTGCTTCCAAAGCCTGCGTGTCATTTTGATATCTGCTGTTGCATCTGCTGCACTGGGCAGAAAGACTAACCATGCTGATCTCTGTGGTCATGGTCGTGGCCCTCTCGGATGGAGCAAGGCCCTCTCCAGGTCTCCATGGGAAGGCTCACCCTCGAGATCTCTCAAGTCCCCTCAGAGGTATAGAGAAGGATTCCTAGCTCCCCACTTGAGTGGCTAATGTCAGACCCCAAAGGGAAGAGGACGCAATCTGTCTCTATGGCTGCCTGTCTGCCTGATTCTTGTAGGAGCCCTGGAGACACCTCAGTCAGTCTGTTAGTCTTGCTCAGCTTGAGCAGAAGGGGAGTCTGATCAACTTTCATTAGTCAGGACCACCCTCCAGGGCAGGGGTTGGAATGTGTAACTTGTGAGTGCCTGCTGAATGAATGTGTGCGTGAATGCAATGGACAGCGTAAGCAATGAGCTGCTTTGTCTGCACCAGGGCTGGGAAGCGCTGGTCTCGGCAGCTGACTGGGTGACCACCTGTGGGTCTGTGGTGCTCAATATATGGCATACAGAGGCCTCACATACCCCTTAGCTGTTGGGCCTGGATGGATAGGACACACTGAGCCCTATTAAGTTGGGCCCCTGAGAGCCTGTGGTCACTGCAAAAAGTCAGGGGCAAACCTGGGACTTTCCTGGTAGACAACAGAATAGAACTCTCTGCCTTCAAAAGTTCCCTCTGTCAAAAAGTTCCCTCACCAGCGCAACCAGGACTCCTGCCTCTCACCTTCTGCCAGGCACAGACTTGCAGCATGGATGACTCACCAGCTAGTCAGCCTCTGTCGTTTGACCCTGTACTTTCAACTTTGGTCCCCAAGAGGAAGCTGATACCTGCATCAGTGTGAGACAGACAACTGCAATCCTGCAGCTCTGAAAACGCTCTGCCTCCCTGTGACCCGAACTGCTGTCAGATATCATGGGAAGCACAAACAGGCACCCAGCCATGCATCAGTCTGTCTGATAGACAGTTAATCACCTTGGGCAAGATATCTGTGCAAGATAACAGTGCAGCCATCAGCTGGACATGGTGCACAGCCCTGTAATCCCAGAACTTGGGAGGCTGAGGCAGTAGGAATCACTGTGAGTTCGAGGCCAGCCTGGGATACAAAATTAGTTTAAGGCCAGCCTGAATTGCATGGTGAAAGCCTGTCTTAAAAACATCAAAAAAACAAAACAAAACAAACCAAACAAAAAAAACCAATGCAGTCATCACCTTACATTCTGTAGTTCCCAACCCATACACTTTTCTTGGATTGTTCCAGCTCACTTGAACTCACTTGCCACAAGGGCTTGGAAACTCCCCCCTCCACCTATTTCAGGGAGACACTAGTAACAGATCTGGCTCTAGGACAGCTTGTTTCTCTGCTGCTTCCAGCTCCATCACAGCCCTCCGAGATACAAAATATGAGGCTTTAAAACTGCAAAATGTCTATGGATAGTAAAACTGCTAAAATGTATCTCTCCTGCCTGTAGAGCCAGTTCAAGATCTCTGAGCTGCCAATGCCACTGTGATTGCCCTCCGTAGACACTGCCTCGGTCTTCTGCCACCTACCTGCCTGGATGTAAAGAATGCATTTGGTTTTGACTCCTATCTTTACCTTTAAATGGACTCAAAAGTCAACTGACCTGGACTCAATCTCCCAGAGGTTCAAAAACTTGTTTATCTTCTTTGGAGAAGTTGGGCTGAGGATTTAGCTCAGTGGTGTAAGTGCCTGCCTGGCAAGCACCACAAGGTCAAGGTTTCTTTTCTTTTTTTTTTTTTGGTGCCAGGCATCGAACCTGACTGACTGAAACATCAATCCCAGCTAGAAAAACTTTAACTGGTACTCCTAGAAGATCACAGCTAGCCCTGTCCCCAGCTGCAAGCTCAAGCCACAGTGCCAGCACCTGTACTTCTGCAGTCAGCTCAGATTTCACTGTCTGTGTCACTGGCCCTAATCTCCACCCAGCATACTTGGGCTGGCCAACACAACAGAACTTTGTAGGGTCCTGCTGTGAGAAATCACCCCTAGATACGGCCTACCCTTGACTATTGGCAGCAATAACGAGCCTCCATTTGTAACACAGGTAACTTAAATTTTTTTTGGTACCGGGGATCGAACTCACGACCTAGTGCTTGCAAGGCAGACGCTTATGCCGCTGAGCTAAATCCCCAGCCCCAACACAGGTAACTTAAAACTGGCAGAACTATACAACATGTAGGTCACAAAACTCCAAAAAAGTTAAATAAAAGAAGACAAGGCACTTGTCAAAAGCCCTGCTCTGGTCACTCTGGACGCTGACCGGTCCCCACACACGGTTGAAGCCTGAGGACACCGTTCACAGGACTGCTACAAAACAGATGGGCCTAAATCATGACTCTTCCTAAACACCCTATGATGAGGGAAACACATACAAACTGCTGGTGGGAATTTTCAGTCTGGGGGACCTTCAAGTAGGGCCCATCCTAGGACCACAAACAGCCCCAATATTATTGCTTCTAGTTGGGCCTTGTCTCAGATCACATACAACGTGCCCAACAAAGAGATGCCAGGGAAACTAAAAGAGGGGGAAATGTAGCAGATGATACGCCTCCCAGGCATATGTTAGTTAGTTGTCCAGGTAATAGTTACGGTACAGTTCCTGTTACTTTCGCTTCTGAGAAACAGCTGGTTGCTATGATGCATACTGTAAGAACCAATCCACAACTGGCGAGTC
Organism: Dolichotis patagonum; assembly: GCA_004027295.1. NCBI lineage: Eukaryota > Metazoa > Chordata > Mammalia > Rodentia > Caviidae > Dolichotis > Dolichotis patagonum. The sequence goes on along the minus strand of PVJX010001605.1, from coordinate 126,981 downwards.
ATTCTGTGCCTATACTTTTGCTCGATTATCCCATATAAGCCCATGCCTGTCAACATAAACAAATCTGCCTCCAAACTCTGGCTGTGGTTCTGGTGTTTCTGCTTGTCACTGTAGTCTCGGCTGGCCTCACGCTGAAGGCAATCCTCCTACCTCAGCCTCTCAAGAGCTGGGATTACAAACGTGTGCTGCTATGCCCAGCTAAGGATGAATACTACTTTTTTTTTTTGTCTTCTTGAGGCAGGGTCTCATTATTCAGTTCAGGCTGGCCACGCACTCACTTTGTAGCCCAGGCTGGTCTCAAACTTGCAACAATCCTCCAGCCTCAGTGTGCTACCATGCCTGGCTTGAATACTACTTTTTAATTTTCAATGGATACAGGACATATTAAATGTCCCTCAAGCAATTTAATTGCTAAAAATAAACCAAGATATATGAAATTGACAATAATTTTCAGAAAAAAATAAAGCTAGGTAACACAAAATAAGTAACAGGACAAAAAGTTACTTCTGTTCAGGCAGACCTTCTGGACATGGGGAAGGGGTCAGGGAGTGGGGAGGGAAGAGAAAAGCAGTTAAAGGGGTTGGAAATGACCAAAATACATTGTATGCACACATAAGCTCCCCAAAATGAACATCACTAGCATGCACTGCAGACATGCATGAATGAAATGACTTCTGCTCACACACACCAGACCAGTGTTTTCGGGTCATGGCAGAAACAGCTTAAGATGCACTGAGCTTGGGACACAAAGGGTTTGTCTTCTAGATCATCCCTCTCTTCACAGACGTGCTCCAGGCAGCCTAGGCCAAAACGTACAGCTACTGGGCCAATGCCAGAGGACAGTGAAAGTTATGTGCCAGGCCTTGGGTTTGATGCCAGTACTGCACCGCCACCCACCAAAACAAGTATCACGAGGAAGCACCAGTACTGTGACATACAGAGCCTAGACAGTTAGTACTTGTTTTTTAAAAGAAAATGGCAGCATGAGGTCCTGAGTTTGATTCCTGGTACATTAGAAAAAAAAAAAAAAGCATGATATTGTGTACCTTAAAGCCCAAAAGAGGAGGCCGAGAGCAACTTGTTACAAACTTGAGCAATTTGCGCTTTTCTTCATCAGTGAAACCTTCTACAACTCTCCAAAAGATTTTAATCACAGGATGATCAGCAGAATAGCCTCCTGTGACAGAACAAGCACATTATATTAAAAATAAACACGCAAAAGCAGCATTCTCTTAACCATCCTAAGGCAATGAACTGATATGCCTATGCCTGTTGTGGTGAGGCACGGAGCTGGGGGTGGGTGGAGTCAATTCTCTAGGACACTTGACCCCAGCCTCTTGGAGGTGACAGTCACAGTGGGTTACTGGGCTTAAGAGGCCACCAGGTCCTTCACAGCACCTGGTTTTTAAGAGCTATGTTAGTTAGAAATCAACACCACTATTGAGCATACCCTCAGTAAACACAGCTTTATGTGGTCAACACATCTAAGAAACAGACACAAGTTTTTATATTCTAGTACAGCTACATATTTGCTCATTATGATCTTGGTGTTTATGTTAATTTTATCACCTCTTTGATAATAAGGGAAAGACCATGGCCAATGATCAACCCCACAAGTGATTAGCCCACTGTTCTGAAATGTAGTATCTGCTACTTACAGCTTTTAATCTCCTTAAGTGCTTCTTAAAACTAAAATAATTGCTATCTATTGTTCCCCCGTTGTTAATACACTACAGAAATAACATCAATAAAATATCCTAAGTGCATTAATTGGCACCAAAATGAATGATAATATTTTAGTCCTATTTACTGGAATAGCTAAGACCATTAAAGGTATAAGCTTTCAGTGCACACAGGGTAATGCAAACACCCATGACAATTTCTTGGCAAAGGGAAGGTCAGACTGATTTCATGTTCTCAAACTTACGACTTGATGGTAGGGACAATGTGACCTTAGGTGTTATTTGCCTCCACATAAAAATTACAGTTTACAGCAATACAAATTAACCACACACACACACACACACACACACACACACACACACACACACACAGACTTATTTTAAAACAAACTGAGACTTGTAGAACCATTTATACAGTCCAGGTTTAGATATTTCCATTTCCTCAGAGATCGTACTTTGACCCTGCGGCACCACTGACCTCCATCTCTGCAAACCTGTTTCCTTATGTTTCATACACAGTGTTCCGTGGAACAGGGGAACCTGGATAGTTTGGCTTTTTTCTTATTGTGGTAAAATTCACCTTTTCAATCATGAAATCATTAAGCGTACAACTCAGAGGCACTGTCTCCACTCACATCCATTCCCATAGGAACTCTTACTACAGGCAGAAACTTGTCCCTCCCTCTCTCCAGCCCTGTGGGCTCTCCATGTTACTGTAGAGCACAAGGATTCAACACTCCAAGTGACTCATATACACCGCATCACCTAATACCTGTCTTTTTGTGTCTGGCTTGTTTCGCCTGGCACTGTTTTCCAGAGTCACTCACAGTGTCAGAACTTCCTCCTCTTTAAGACCGCATAAACCTCATGTACACAGATCTGTCTATCCATTGGGTCTTTTGGCCATGGAGCAATGCTGCTATGAACAAGGTGTGCTGGCTTTTGATTCCTTAGACACAGAGGTAGAGTTGCCAGATTAGAGAATTCTGTTTAGGGTTTTCCTCTCTTACATTCCCCCCTCCCTTTTTTCTTTTGAGTCATGGTCTTGCTTTGCAATTCAGGCTGGCCTGGAACTCACAGTCATCCTCCCGCAGCAGCCTGAGCGCTAGGACTTTTCCGTATCTCTTTATGAGGGTGTGTGTAGGGCACTGAGGGAATTTAACCCAGGGCATTTGCAAAGAGCTACTCTAAGCCCTTTTTTTGAGACAGAGTCTAAGCTGCTAAACTGCCCAGGCTGAGCTCAAACTTGTGATCCTCCTGCCTCAGGCCCCTACAGTGCTATGATTACGGATGTATATGACCACATGTGGCCTTTTCCTTCTTTTTTTTCCCCCAGTACCAGGGATCCAACTCAGGACCTCATGCCAAATCCTCGGCCCTCCTTTCTTTCTATGTGGTGCTAGGGACCAAATCCAGGGCCTTGCGCACATGAGGCAAGTGCTCTGCCACTAAGCTATGCCCAAGACCACATTTAGGTTGTAGGAGTCCAAACTGCTTTCCAAGGCCAGCATGGTGGTACACTCCTGTAATCCCAGCAGTTGGAAGGCCGAGCTAGGAGGATCACTGAGAGTTTGAGGCCACCCTGGGCTAAAACATGGATTCAAGGCCAGCCTGAACTTCACAGTGAAACCCTGTTTCAAAAAGACAAAAACAAAACATCACAACAAAAAACTGCTTTCACCAGCAGCTGCACCACCTTATGATCCCACAGCCATGACCGAGGGTCCCACTTTCTACACCTCCTTTAGCCCTGCCATTCATGTTCAGGAATAGCCACCCTCAGTGTAAAATGGGGGTGCTGTGGTTTGATTTGACATGCTTCGTCCTGATGATTAGCAATGCTGAGCATCTTTTATTATAGACTTTTTAAAAAACTAGTACCGGGGATCGAACTTACGACCGCGCGCTTGCAAGGCAGGCGCTTATGCCTCTGAGCTAAATCCCCAGCCCCAATGCCAAGCATCTTTACTGTCCACATTTTTGGAGGTATGTCTATTCAAGCTCTTACCCATCCATACCCCCTCTAGTGGAGACAGGGTTTTGTTATCTAGTCCAGTCTACTCTTGAACTTTTTTTTTGGTACCAGTGATCAAACTCATGACCATATGCTTGCAAGGCAGGCGCTTATGCCGCTGAGCTAAATCCCTGGCCTACTCTTGAATTTTTAACACTCCTGCCTCACCGTTCTAAATGTTGGGATTATAGCCACGTGCTACCACAACCAGCTCTTTTCCCATTTTTATTTTTTGGTTTTTTTGAGACAGGGTCTCACCATGTAGTACAGGATGGTTGTGAACTTACTGCAATCTTCCTGCTTCAGCCTGCCAAGTGCTGGGGTTACAGACGTGTGGCACCACGCCCAGCAAAATTCTGGGCACCAGCTCTTTATTGCATGTGTAATTTCCAAATATCTTCTCTCTGTCTGTAGGCTATTGCTTCACTCTGTTATTTAATTCTGATGAAGTCAGTTTCTCTTTTATTGCACATAAAATTTGATGTCATACCTAAGAATTCATTGTCAAATCCAAGTCACTAAGATTTATTGTTTTCTCCTGTACAAGTTATGGTTTTAGCTTTGAGTTACTTCTGTCTATGGTATGAAATGGGAATAGCTTCGTTCTTTGCACAAACCCAATTGTTTTACATGTAACCTTCTCAGAGGCTCTACCCATACAGACACCAGTCAAGAGTGTTCCATTTGCTCTACAAACTCACTAACACTTGAGGTCAATTGGCAGACAGGTCCACTCCACTGGGTATGGCATCATAACCAGACGTATTCATAGCATCCTGAACTACTGGTGCTAAACACTTCTTCGTAGGCTTACCTGCTTCCTGTCCCTTTACGTATCTTCCTAAGCAAAAGGCCTTCTCAATAATTTTGCCCTTATGCTTTAGTTGATTTATTACTGAATCACAAGTGTTCTTCATCTACTATAAATCTGTTGTAAATGTAAGTCTATTGTCAGACAAGTTATATGTCAGACATATAACTTGAAATTCTCTGCCACCTGTAGCTTGTGTTTTTCTTAGTGGTATCTTTTCAAACACAAACATTTTAACTCTCATAAAAAAATATCTGATGTAGCCAAAGTCATGAAGACTGTTCTTTTTGGAAATTCTCGATCTCCAGCTCTTTGGGATTTGGTGTGAAATACATGTGCGTACTGTTCCAGCAGCAGCTGAGCTATCATGGGAGTTCTGCTGCAAAGTCAGGTGATCATAAATGCACAGTAACTCCAGTTCTGTCCCACTGCTCATATGCTGTCCCTCTGCCAATACCACACTGTCTTGATTACTAAGGCTTTACAGTAAGTTTTAAATCAGAAAGTAAGTCTTTCAAGTTTGCTCTTCTACAAAATTGTCTTAGCTACTCTTGACCCTTTATGTTTCCAAGTAAATTTTAAAATTAACTGTGTCGATTTCTACAAAAAGCTTTCCTGGAATTTTGGCAGGAACTGGACTGAATTTACAGATCAAATTGAAAAGAATTACCATTTAACAACAAAGTTTCCATATGAAAATAGCTTCTCCATTTATTTCAATCTCCTTGCACTTCTCTCAGTGGTGCTTTGCAGTGTTTGGTGCAAAAGTCTGACATTAACATTGCTTAATTTTGTGTTTTGTCCCCCTGGGTGCTGTGCTGAGTGCAATTAATGCTGTCTTGCAACCTGCTGTTCCACATTAACCTGTGGCCTGTGATCTAACCCTGAAAAATGTGTTCAACTGTCGTATTTTTTTCATGCAGTCATCTGTGATAAAATCTTTACTTCTTTTACTCTTATGGAAACCTGGATGCTCTTCATTTTCACTCTGTCCTCTGTTCACTGAGTGTCCTGGGTAAGGCTGAGGATGCTCACGCTCTCCCCATTTCCGAGGTTTACTCAGAGTACACGTGTGTTGTGCTCAGAGGCCTCCAGAAAGCTCCCTATCCATGAGGCCGGTGCTGTGTTGCCATCCTCACGCCACCAGTACGCTGCGGAATGTTAACACAGTTGACTGTATCACAGGAACCGGACCTTCTCTGATCACTACTACTTGGTTAGCTATACTGCTCTGCTACTGCATTCAACTTGCTAATGCTGCTTCGGGAATGTATCCCTCTGTTCACAAGGGATACTCATTCACAACTCTCTTTTTGCATACTATATTTTTCTACCCCTGATATCAGCTGCTACTAAGCTTGTTGATTGATGACCTTACTCTCCAAGATATGTTTTCTAGCTTAAAAATTACTTGAAAGAGATTTGAAAGGAAATTCAAGTGGTGTGGTAACATATATTTGTAATTCCAAATACTGGAAGCTAAGGCAGGAGGATTGCAAGTTCAAAGCCAGCCAGGGCAACTAAGACTCAGAATAAAATTTTAAAAAGGACTGAGGCTCAGCACTAGGGCACAGGTCTAACACATAAAAAGCCCAGGATTTAATTCACAGTACACCGATAGAAAAAAACCGTATGTACTCGTTTGAAAATGTATGAAGGGATTGGGATCACATAATACATACTGTTTCATGATCTGCTTTACTTCAGACTATATTTCAGGTGTTTTCTAAGAGATATAAAATACTTCAAAATGCCCAAAATGTATAACAAAAATAGGAATTAATGACTCATAATGTCATATCACTTTCAAAAAATTGTTTTACAGACAGGGTCTCATTATGTAGTCCAGGTTGGACTTGAATTTGCAGTGATCCTGTCTCAGCCTCTCCAAAGATGGGGTCACACGTATGCCCACTATGCCTGGCAATAACATCACTTTTTGTTTTTTAGACAAGGCCTTACTAGGTGGCCCAGGATGGCCTTGAACTTGTGGGGATCCTTCTGCCTCAACCTCCTGAATGCTCCACCACAGCCAGCATGAAATATTTTTTTACTACTGATGTTAAACAAAAATTGCAACAATATATACAATGATGGAATATAATAAGAGAACACTGGCTGGCTTAGAACACCAGCATTATTGGTATTTTTTTCTTTTGTTGCCAAGCATACATGAAGTTAATTACAAAAACAAAAACAAAACAAACAAAAAAACTAAACAATTTTGAAATAATCCCAAGATAGCGGCTGCACCTGAGCATCCCTTGGAGGTGGTGGTCTGTGGCTCTAGGCAAACTGTAGCTGCCCCTGCAAACTCTCACTGGCCAGGCCAGAACTCCGGTGGGAAGCAGTTACTCAAGGCTTTTGCCTTTGGGTGACTGATGTTTCCTTATCAATGCATTTAGAAATTTTCATGCATTTTGGATACAAGTTCTTCTGAAAACTTTTTTACTATGTATAATTTTCACCTTTTTAATTTTTTAAAAAGGTTTTTAACTGAAAAGTAAAATTAAAGAAAAAGGAAGAAAAATAATTTTTCATGTGGTCCATTTCCAGTCTTTCATTAGTGTGCTTCTTTGGGGACAAGGAGCAGCTAGCGCCATCCATCCATCCATCCATCCACCCACCCACCCACCCACCGATTCGTTTTTGGAGCTGGATACCATGCCCAGGGCTGCAGGCACACTAAGCATTTGCTCGAGCTGGGCCCACACTTCCAGTTCAATACTGCTGTGAAAAGTGGTGATGCGTAGGTGTAGCAGGACAGCAGATGCAGAGCAGCATGGAGGCTGAGGTGTGAGATGTGTGTGCACTGCTGCAGTCTCCAGGGCTCTGGGGCAGCCAGTCCCTGGCCACCTCCATCAGCACCCCAAGCTAGAACCACTGAGTAACGTACCTGAATAATTTGTGAAGGATTTCAGATCCTCCAGACTTATGGGAACTTGTGCACCAGAAATTAGTACCTGAAAAAAAGTTCAAATTGTAAAATTTGAGGTAATTAATGGGTGGGGGTGAGGGGCTACTGAGACCAGAACCCAGAGCCCCGTGCTAGGCAGAAATTCTTTTTTTTCCCCAATCTTTGTTATTTTTTTACATATACACATACATATGCATATGTTGTTTCTTTCAGCTTCTCACACTAATGAGACAATATGACGTTTACACATGGGTGTCTTATTTATTTCACTAATAAGTATGGTCTCAAGTTTAGGCAGGAATTCTATCCCCTATCAATGAGCCACACACTCCCAGACCATCCCATCTAAGGTTTTATTTTTTAATTTAATTTTATTATTGTTTTTATTTTTTTTATAATTTTATTTAAAGAGAAAAAAACAAAACAAAACAGAATAAAGGGTAGCGACAACACAGTATTCCAAGGAAAAAAGGAAAACAACAACAACAAAAAAAACCTAAGAAATTATTACTTGACAAATTACATACTGACTTCTTGGAAATAGTTGTTCAAATTAATTATTATTGTTTTTAAGACACGGTCTCACTATGTAGTTTTGGCTGGCCTCAAACTCACAGCACTCCTCCTGCTTCAGCCTTCAGAGCGCCAATCATAGATGTGTATCAACTAAGGTTTTATTTTGAGATAGGATCTCTAGAAATTGCCTAGGGTGGCTCACAATTACATTTCTTTCTGCCTCTGCCTCTGCCTCTGGAGGATCTGGGATAACAGCTGTTACCACGCCCAGCCTAACACAAATTTTACGAAAGCTCTACTTTCCTGAGACAACTGTGTTCCCGAGTCAGCAGGCAGAGTACCTGAATTTCCTGCTGATCAAACATTCGCAGCCACTCCAGGCTGACGACATTGGCCAGGCCCTGTCGGAATGCCAGGCAGTGCGGGCGGATTTGCTTGTTCAGCCTGTAGTCAGCTACCAGGTGGATATAGGCAATGCGGTTGGCACTGGTCACCGGGATATCTTTTCCACCAAATTTTAATTCAACCACCTGTGAGTAGAAAGCATGGGTCATCAAAATCCTTAGAATCTGATAGGGCACACACAAAATCAAGAATCTAAACACAAAACATACAACCAATGCAACCACTGCAAGTAAATTCAAAGACGAATCTGGGCCTCGGTTCTCCTAGGCTCTGCACCTATCCTGCTTGTAAGATTGTGAAGCATCCCTGCCTTCTCTAAAATACCAGGGATGGTAAGGCAATATCATCGCAGCAATTCCTTTTTTAAAAAGTGAGAAATCATGAAGGGAAAAGAGAACCAAAGGATCATCGCAAGTGAGAACAAAATAAAGGGATTCCTTTTGGAGAAAATACATCGGAAGGAATTAAGACTGTCGTGATGTGAATACAGATACTTGCAGCCTTCTCCATACTTCATGTTTCTGGAACATCATTACTACTTAAGGCATCTGAATCATGACTCAGGGCTAGTGGCAGAGATAACTGATCAGCTGGTGTCTAATACGCAGGAACACTGCTTCTCAGGGCACAGCCATGCTCACAGATGATATGGATCTGAAACAGGGCTCAGATATCCGTGAGCATCATGGTGTGCAGGAAAAAAGGCAGAAACACTGCTGCATGGACTCCAGCTCTCAGGTGAGGCATGGCCACCAAACTCCACCACACCCCTGAATTTTCCTCAATAGCAACGTGGTGCGGTCAGTCTTGTCTATCTTGGAATTGCTGTGATTACATGAAGTTGTATATACAAACTTGATTGGCAAACAACCTCAGATCATAGCAAACATAGAAACAAGTTTTTTTTTTTTTGGTACCGGGGATCGAACTCATGACCTGGCGCTTGCCAGGCAGGTGCTTAAGCCACTGAGCTAAATCCCTGGCTCGAAACAAGAGTTCTTTAAAGAGTATTTTAAGAACTCCTTGTTGGCTCCATGAGGGCGCATCTGCCTAACACACATGAAGCTCCAAGTTCGATCTCTGACATAAAAGAACTACATTCCCGGTGCTGCATGAAGAAAAATGTATGCTGTGAATACAGAGCATATAAAATAAACAAAATAAATGAGCACAGACTGTGGGTGTTCATATAACAAAGGCACTGTTAAGTGGGCACCACTTAACAGTGTCTGCAAAGTGGTTGGCTATAGAAATCCTCAGATCTCAGCTTGTGGATGATCAGTACTGCACCATCCAGCTCCCATAGGCTTCAGTCCTCCTATAGCCTCCTCTGCCCAGGATAACTAGCTAGCACCATGCTAGGGGCCAATCACTTTCACATCCTAATTTTTAACCATTTTACAGAAAGGTTACTTCAGCACGGCTGAAGAGCTTCACTGACACTGCTGTACATCTGTGGTGTAGAATAGAGCAGTCTGTGGGTTCTCACTCTACTCAAGTTAGGTAGCTTGAAGCCTCAGTGTTGTACTTGTCTGACATGATTTTTAGTATTTCACATTTTAAAAGATGATGCGATCATCTCTACTAATTGATTTCTTAGTTTTGGGACCATCAAGTCTAACAATGAGCTTTGAACCCATTGTCTCTGGGTGAGCAGTAACTGTGTTCATTACCCTAATTCCTTTGCTCATTCTCTCCGACAGGCCATCTGTTACTCCAGCCTTGAGAGGCCAGTTATTCTATCACCATATATAAAGCACCGCCCCTTCTCTTAAATGGATTAAAAGCAGGTAATAAATGATGATGTGTTTGTGTGATCAGGAAGACAAAGGACCAGTTAAGATCTCAGTTCAAGGAACTTCCAAAGCCACCCATAATCTGCTTAGTCAGACAAAACTGCCATTTCTCCTAAGTTTAAATTGGTTACACTACTTTTAATAATTTAAAGTCCATTCCTCTCAGCTAACCCTAAACAACCATGTGCACTTAAAAGCCTTGTCTAACGAATATCAAATTTCCAGTCTGAAGGGCACAGCATTTTGGAAGGTTGGCTGGGACAGCACCTACGATCCTGTGGCCGTGTCCCATTCCATGTTATACCCCTGCCAGGAGGAGGAAGGGTCCTATGACTTATGCAGGCCTCAGAGCTGAGCAGCAAAACTAGGACTAAGGTCTCAGCACAGAGGTCCAACCCCCAGGAGATAATCCCTTGTGGTCCCTGTAAACCCTGGGCTGGGTCCTCCAGGAAGAGGTCAAGAGACCAAAGTCCCAAACGTCATGGACATTATTAGTCGGCCAACAGCCATACTGATTAGCTCAAAGAAAACCAATCTGAGGCAGCCCACTATTTTAAAAGGGAAGGCTGATTAACATAACCTGCCAACATGTAATGAAAGTTCTGCATATTACGATCTTTCAATCAGGGCATTCTACTTACTCAACCCCACATGAAGTACTACCTAATGATATCTACGTCCACAGATATAAAATCCTCCCCTAAATTAGGTGGCTTTATCACTGAGCTTCTTAATTTTTCTATTTAGACTCCTTAGCCTAATTACTCTTCCACGTTGCCATCTATAATTTCTAAGCTCAGTAGGAAATTCCAATAAATTGGAATGTTTGCTCCAAGCAAACTTTTTCTCTGCAGCACTCTAATAGAGGCTTATGTGACACTTCACTGTCACCACCTACTTTAAGAGCAAGATAGGCAGAATGCTTGCTGGCAAAGGTTGTGCACGTTTTGGCCTCTGGATATAAGGTGCCAGCAGACACATGGCCCTCAGCAGCTACACAGATAACCAGGCAATACGTGTTACCTTCAAACAACTTTGCACACCTGCATTGTAGACACTTAGCTCCATGCACAAGGAAGAGGCTGAAACAGAAGCAATCCAGTAAGTAGCAGCATAGCTGAATACTGCACACACACAAAGAGTGATGGGGGCTGCCACACCCAGCCAGACCTCCTGTGGCAGAGGCCTTATTCTACGCAGGAAGGGCTCAAGTAGGGTGGGTTCCCAGGAGCTGGGCCAGAGCCACTGCCAACTCTCTATTGCAGGAACCCTCTCAACTAAAATATTAAAACACACACACAGAATGCAACACAAATGGACATCCACACGTAGGAAACTCTGCATTCATGGCAGCAGCAGGTGAGTCACCTGGTGGCACAGGCGTGCGAGCCAGGGCCAGTGCAGGCATGCCAGCTCACCTGAGCCTCCCCGAGGTCATTGTTCACCACGGTGAAGTTCAGTCCCAGCTCCTCCACGTCGCCCTCATAGCTTTTGAGGAACAGCAGGTTCCGGTAGACCTCAGGGTCCAGGGAAGCCAGGTGGTGGATGTCCACGTCTGCACTGGTTCCCAGAAGCTTAGACAGGAAGAAGCCTGCGAAGGGCAGCTCCACCAGCATGTTTTCATAGAGAGCCTTCAGAGGAGACAGAGCACAGGAGGACAGTCAGACACAGCACTTGACACACAAGTGGGGTTTTGTTTTCTGCTTACAGACCTGGAGACCAAACCCGGGGCCTTTGAACTGAGGTATATCCAAAGCCCCTTAAAACACTATTTTGAGATGGGGTTCCACTGAGTTGTTCAGGCTGAATTTGAACTTAAGATTCTGTCTCACCCTCTTCGAGTGCTGGGATGACAGGCATGGACCACTACACCCAGCTCTACATGCTTCCTTCATGTTTCCTGCAAACAAAAAGACCTATATTCAAGTAGAACCCTTCACAGGGTCCTGACAGTGGACACACTATCTCGGGGACAGTGAATCTATGGCATGGCTGGCCATGGATGAAGTATGCTGACACAAAGTGAGAGTTTAGGGGCCGTATCACATCCTTCACACTACAGAAGTCAGCAAATGTATTGGACAGATGGCTTTGCAGGTGTCTTAGGTTCCTGTGGCTGCTACACCAAACTGCCACAAACAGCAGGAAGACTCACAGCAATACCAAGGTGCTGTTTCAAGTTCTGCAGGCTGACCCTGAGATCCAGGTGTGCATTGGCAAGGCTTCCACTCTTCAGAGGCACTAAGAGGATCTGTCACTGTCCTGGGGTCTCCTGGCTCTAGCTCTATTACTCTGCTTCCTGCCTCTTCACAAAGCTGCCTTCTCTGTTTGCTGTCTACTTCTCTCCCTCTGTCTGGGTGCTAGGAAACAAGCCCTCTCCTTTCTCTTAAGATGAGTCTACCTGTTGGACTGTGGGATCTCTTCTTCTTCTTTTTTTTGGTGGGATCTCTTCTAACCCAGCATAATCTGGACTTGATGATGTGCACACGTGTATTTCCAAATAAGGCTACCTGATGATAGACACAAGAGCTACTTCTAGTTTCTGGCTCTGATGAATCACCTGGGGCAGACTGGGAAGGGCAGAAGTGCTGGGTACAAGTCACTGCCCATATGGGTTCCTATTGTTTTCACATTCCCAATCACTGGCATAGTCGGCCACTCTGGGTAGGGCCATGCCACCCACTGTAGTCTGTGCTGTGCCTCCTGATAGTGAACAAACTCAATCAAGTGCTGGTGAATGTTCTACAGGAACTGCAGAGTGCTCAGCAAATGAAGGCAGGAAGTAAAATTATGCACAGTCTGCAGTGTCACACCAGGGGTCACATGTTAGGATATGCATGCTAGTAGCACAAGGTCAACAAGGTATCAGTGAAGGGGCTGGGGATTTAGCTCAGTGGTGTAAGCGCCTGCTTTGCAAGTGCACAGTCCTGAGTTCGATCCCCAGTACCAAAACCAAACAAAAAACCAAAAAAGTATCAATGAAATTTTCAAAATTGTTAATTTTAGACCTGAACAAAGTAGCTCACGTGTCCGCCAAACACTGTCACAGTTGTGCTGCTGTGTGTTGTGTAGAGCAATGGTGTACAGTAGTACAGTATAGTTGGGGGCTATTTTTCTATGTAGGTTTGGCATTTTTATGCTTTACATTGTACAATTTTTTTTTTTTTTTGATATTGGGGATTGAACTGACAACCTCACGCTTGCCAGGCAGGAGCTTATATCACTGAGCCAATTCCCCAGCCCTACATTGTGTATTTGTCTAAAGGTGCATAAGACTCATTTTGTAGGACTGACGAATGTTCTCCCAGAACGGAACAAATTCTGAAGTCAGGCGCTTATTATATTCTATTCCTAACAGACTGATCTGCAAGCTGTGGTAACAGGAGCCATGCAGAGCAAAGCCAGGACACCGAATCTGCCCCCATGGGCAATGTCCTATCTATAGCATGAGTGGGCTCTGCGGAGGTCAGCAGGAGCCTGGCTCCTCTAAGTTGTCGTTCTGGGTCAGATACATTGCGGCTCCAGAGATGTGTGTCTGCAGTGAAACCAGGCAATGGTACCTCACCCAACCCACTGGCTAAGAGGAGAGCCTGGGCCTTGATTTTACAGCACAGCCCCTTGCCAGCAGAGGGAGATGGAGCCTGGGGACATCAGGAAGGACAAAGAGGCCAAAGCTGTGTCCACACTTTTGCATCCCAGTGTGCAGGGCCCAGTGCTGCCAGGCAAGGGACTCCACAATGGCACAGTAAACCAAACTTACCACACACACCCGGGCAGGGTGATATAAATTCACCCACTCTAGAGCCTCTGCGCTGCTGTGCCACCAGTTCCTTTGACACCTGCACCAGGGTGTGCCAAGTACACCAAAGCCTGCGCTTCAAACACTCCCTGCTGACAGGGCCCAAGGAAACTAGAAAAGCTGTGAACATTTCCCTCTGATCACTGGAACTGTACTCTGGGAAACCAAAACCATGGACAGACACTACGAAGAGTCTTTTTCCTGCCAGCGCAAAGGAACTGTGCTCCAAAGACTTAAGATTTCCAATTAGCTTTTTAAAAGATGACAAAAAGGACCTCCTGCTGCGAGAATAAGGATAAAATGGCAACAGCACCCCATCATCCATTGATAAAGGTAAACAGTAGCTCCAGAAAGTCACAGTTTGCTTAAAGTTAAGAATGGCGAGCACTGTTAACCTGGGGCACTTATCAGCGCCATTACTTCTAAATGAACGATGAGTTCAGCACCAAGGAGCGCATTCTGCATGAAACTCCCTGACGTGTGCCAGGGGCTGAGCAACTGCCCTCATCTGTATGGTGGGCTTTAAAAGTAAACCAGACGCGTAAATCATCTGACGCTCGATACCTAAGGTCATTGTTTGCCATTTTTGCATTAGTAACAATAAACCACTGAGATCTGTTAAATGCAGCAGAGCTACCTGAATCTCAAATAGAAATCCCACTGTGACTCATAAAATGTAAATGCATAGGTATAATTTTTTATATAAGGCAGGTTTAAACTTTTAGAGCATTTAATATACAAGCACTAATAAATGATAGCACTAAAAACTATGATTGCATCAGCTAAATGGATTATAAATTAAATTTCCATAATGTATGCAACTAAGATACAAATGTAAGCATAAATCAAGGTATTTTCTAAACACAGGTTAATTATACAACTTCAAAAACTGCCTATTTTTTATGCAGAATAATCCACTTAGCATTTTTCAGCCAGTTGTACCACGCTTGTCCCTAGAAGCATATCAATAACTACCTGTCATGAAAAATTAGCAATAGGTATATGGAAAGATCCTGTAATGTATTTTTCAACTGTCTACTCTTTATGAGTGTTTATAGCTAGAAATTGTGCCAAAATGATTTGAAATAAAAAAGGATTAATTATAGTAGAAGCCTTTTAATATAAGTGAGTGCAGTCGCGACGCAATTAATGCAAATTGTGGCTCTATCAGGAGAATAAATGTGAGCCACATCACAGGCCACTTCTGTTTGCTGCCAAATAACTTTAGTAATTTACTACATTAAGAATCAATAAAAAAATAATGCTTTTCAAATGCATCTCTATCAATCTTCAGGTAGCTCTAAAGTGAACATTTATAACTTAATCTAAAAACTATATGAGATGATGTCTTGCTTCAAAGCCATCCTAATTGAGTAGGCAGATAATAACTGTAATTATTTTAAATATGTTAACCACAGAGCTTAGAAAACAAAAAAGAAACGTAAAGATTACACTAATACTAACACGTTATTTCACATCTATGCTTCAGAATTAATAACTGAGGCTGAAAGTATGATCCCCAGTTGGTGTGCACATCTATAATCCCAGCACTCAAGAGGCTGAGACAGGAGGATCACTGCAAGTTTGAGGTCAGCCTGTGGTACACAGTGAGTTCAAGGGCAGCCTGAACTGCATAGTGAGACCCTGTGTCAAAGACACACAAAAAGGAAAAGAAAAAGCAAAAGGAGAAGGAAAGGAAAACGGAAAAGGAAAAGGAGGAAAGGAAAGGAAAGGAAAGGAAAGGAAAGGAAAGGAAAGGAAAGGAAAGGAAAGAAGTGAAGTGAAGCAAAAGGCAGGGCAAGGCAAGGCAAGGCAAGGCAAGGCAAGGCAAGGCAAAAAGAGTCCTGGACTGGCTCAGAGGTTTTGCAGCCCTGGGCTCTGGTGCAGGGCATGGCTTAGCAGGACACAGAGGCCTTCAAGGTGGGGTCCTAGAAGGCAAAAGGATGCCTGTTCAATGACAAACACCGAGGAATGGCCAGCTGTAACGCCAGAGACCATTTGAGCAATGGGACTCTGCATCTGCAACTCTGCAAACACCACTTACTCTTTATTTGGACCCTGAAGATTATGGAGGATTACCTACTGCCAAGATTTACCACAAGCCCTATTCAGAGATCCTTCCATAAGGAAGGATCACCATAGGCTGAGCACCACCAGTGCTTGCTCGTTCAGGCCTGCGCAAATGGCTGTGAAGAGTGCTGGCGGGAGCCTGGCAGTTCTGCTCCCTCAGAGATCCTGCACACAGGCTGGGGTCAGGGTGCCCCCAGTCTCCTCAGGGCTGCCAGCATTCCCGCAGAAGTAGCAGCTGGGCCTCACCTGTGTTCTGCTTGTGCATTTCCCATGCCCCTGCTCTCTGTAAAGGCGACCAGTCCCTCTGGGCCACTGTGCATTCTGTCCTCCAATGGTCATGATTACAGCCACAATGCAGCTGTGAAATGGCAGCTCCTCTTTCACCTCAAAACCCGCATAGGGAATGCTGGGGGAGGAGGACACAGGCTCAGCCCCTCCTTCCTTTCCTCACTGTGAACCTGGAAACACCTGGCCTGGAGCAGCCCTCTCCACGCTGCTCTTCCAGTCCCAGGGCTCCCAGGCTCCGCCCATCAAACATCTCTGGAGGGTTATAAAGCTTCCATCCGCATCATCAAAGGATGCCCCATGTTGCATTCCACATGCCCCTCTCTGCTCACAGGGCACGGGGAATGGGACTGCCTTATGCTGTGCACCCTCAGCAACTAAAGGAAACATCTCCAGGTACAAAGTTCTTTTGGACACAGGGGAGGGCTCGTTAAACTCTCAATCTGCCAAACTACTTCGCATGGGACTCTAAGATCCAGTGACTACCGGAGGCTGAGTGACATATGCCATAGTTCTATCCAGTTTTACAATAGTACCCATGGGCTGTGATTTATCTCTCCCCCTTGTTCCTGGGACACCAACTCTGTCACAAGGGTGACAGTACTGCTTTCTTCGAGCAACTTTTAGTCTAGCTGGCTCCCTTTGCTCCTCAGTCCCCCAGGTTGGCCGAAAGGACTCCTTGACCCTGTGGGTCTCTGCTCTTGATGTGGTGGACTCACACAGGCATTCTTCTGCCACAGCCCCTGGGGCTCACGGGGCTGAGGCCTCCCTGGTCTTTGTGACTTGACTCCTTCAAGAGTCCAGATCTACAGTAGGCCTCTGGGACCTGCTCTCTTGGGTGACACGCACACATGCACCTTCCAGGAGAGCAGCTGGGTTGGACTTTGCTTCTTCTCCATGCACAGCATTGTGACTGTTTCCAAAACCACCAGCCAGCTCTGCCTGCACTTATGATTTTCCCACTTGGCATGAGTCTTGTCTCAGCTTAGCTCAGGATGTAGTCCCTAAGCTCAGCCCACAAATATCTTTTTCTTTCTGGAGGTACTGGGGATTGAACCCAGAGCCTCTGCACTGAAATATACCTCTAGCTCTTTCTCAATGTATTTTTTTTATACTGAGATTAGATACTGCTAAGTCACGGAGTTGCCCGGGCTTGGCAACTCCTTAATTAAACTCCCACCTCAGTCCTTTAGAGTGCTCGGCTTACAGCATGGGGCCCCTTGCCCAACTCTCACCCTACAGTTTATCATTCATTGTTCCTTGGAAGCACTGCAGTAGCCACAGCTGGGGTACTACAGTCACTGGGTTCCTCTGGGGTGCAAGTATCCTCATTTCTGTGGGTTGACAACTCCGGGTGGGAGGGGATGGATCACAGTCTGGACACACACTTGAGGATGATGCTGCCACCACCAGCTCTGCCTCCCCCACTCCACAAGCACTGCAGGTCTAAGCTGTTCTGAGCACACTCAGCCTGTTAGGGACAGAGGACAGTGACACAAGGTGGCCCGTGGCTGTTGACAGCCCACTCTTTCTGGTTTCCCTGCTCACAGAGCTCAGGACCCTTGGCCTTTGCAGCTGTGTAAAGACAGCATGGCCAGGCCTCACGGCTTTGCCTTCTCAGGTCTCAGGCACCTCCCATCAACACCATGTCACCTGTCCCACATCTGATCCTGACAAATTGTCCCCAGCCTGGGTAACACCTTTATCCTCTGTCCTCAACAAATGCCTGAGACCCAGGGCAGAGATTCCACCAACCCTCAACCTGTAGCTGGCCTCCCTGAGTGTCTGCTCCACGCTGAGTTAACTGTGATACCACAACCATAGAGGCCAAAACACCCAACTCAGGAGTCCCATGGGAACTGGGGTCAACTTTCTGTCATTGAGGAAAATGGCCTCAGTATAAACGTGATTCATTCTCCCTGCTATTGTTTGAGGGTCCTTAAAAATAAAGGGAAAAGCAATAATAGTAAGCAAGATCTCTTTTATCCAGAGCAGATTATCTGTGACTGTTTTGGGTATCTAAAACAAGAACACTACTTATGTACCAGAAACAGTGCACTGCAGGAAGACACTTGCCTCTTTTACTGCACAATTCAAACTATTTTTTTATTTCATGGTTAATTCCAAAGAAGTGAAATAAAATTACTATAGAAAACATAGAAAAAGGATAACCTACAGATCACATGGCTTTGTGATTATGGAAAGATCACAGACCATAATCAGAGGTTGCCTACAGAAGCAGGTTCAGTTGGAGGTGTAGCTCAGTGGTAGTTTGTGCCTGGGTTTCATCCTCAGTACCACAAGATATATCAATAAAGCAGGTATGACTCTCAGAAGGGACAAATTCTAATAAAGGTCACTGATTGTAAATTATGATCTTTGGTTCTTCTACACACTGGTAAGGGACTGTCTGCTGTGGACAGCTGGGGGATGCGGAGGAAGCTGCCTGTGAAGGCTGCAGTTGCCCCAGCAGAAACCTTCCTGTACCTGACAGGCTGAACTTGCTGAATGTCAGCAGAGGGGGGGAGCAACTAGAAGAAGCAGGTCCAAGGGAGCTCTCTACGAAGTTGATGAGCTCAGCCTAGGCCCAGAGAAAGGCATCTAAGAGAAGCTGGGGGCCACAAAGGTCCCAGGCAACTTGGATACTGGTATTCACCTCAACCTGCAGCTTTGGCAAACTCCGTGAGCATTTTATAAAGGGAAGCCAAAATAAGAATACATTTTCCCATCAGGCATGGTGGGGCATGCCTGTAATCACAGCACTTAAGAGGAGGTTGAAAGGAATATATCCTCCCAATTTTTGAGAAGGTCAAGACCAACTGCTAAGCTTGGGCATGGCAGTGCATACCTGTAATTCCAGTTCCAGGGAGGCCAAGCTGTGCCAGGCAATTTAGCTACTTAGGGAGACCCTGTTGCAAAATAAAAACATGGAGGGCTACAATGTGAAGACGGTGGTTTGCATCCCCAGTACTGCCAGAAAAACAGACAAAAACAAACAAAAAATGCCACCCGCTCTGATATGCTGTGTATACTGAATTCTACTGAAATATACAATTATGAGCCATGCTGAAGTTACACAATTGGATTAAAAATTTCAACAAGACCCAGATACTATTAAATAATGATTTATATTCTGTTCCAATTAAATCAATATTCTGCAGCAAGAAAAGGAGTCATTTTCAAACAGAATTCAAATATGAAAAAGGATTTGTTCCAATAAATATTCTGAACTTAATTGGCTTAAATGGACCTAGGTGCTTCTATCTGTAAAAAGTGTTTCCATGACATTACCACATCCTTGGGCTGTTTATTTATTCCCTGTCCAGAGCTTGATTTACAGGTGATAAAGTGCGATCTCGACCCACAGCAGCAGCAAGAGCCATCTGCTAATGGAACTCTCAACTAAGAAGTGACCAGCAACACGAGGTGACTCTTCCCACGTGGGAGAACTCCCAGACCTCTCTGCACTTTGTCACAGGAACAATCACTAACATATGCATTAGGGAAAATTTAAATACATTACGATCCGATAAATACTACAATCAATCAATATATAGTTTTCTTCTCTTCAAGATTTAATGTTCAGGTACCATGTTATTAGTGCTCTACTATTATATTTACTTAAGCCCAGACAATTTTTAGCCTGTTGGTACAAAGTTAACCATTTATAATCAGATGATAATCATGTATGTTTTAGAAATTAGCACCCCCAAAGGAATTTCCATGCCAAGTTACATAAAGAGCATCTTAAATGTGTGCAATGAAATTCAAATAAAACTCGTGTTTAAATAATTTTTGACTAGCACGTATAGACTGTACATTTGAATGGGGCTCACTGATATTTCAATACATGTGCAGAGCTGGGCTGATCAAATCTGAGTTCACATTCTACCCTGCATGTCCTCTAGTAACTCCCTAAACATATTCAAGCCCTTGTCTTTTGTTTTCTAACTTCCATTCAAGAAGGTGCAACACTTATGTTTCAGTGTCTGGATAGCTACACTTAAAAACACCCTCTGGTCCCATCCACTTTGCTGCAAGTAACAGGACTTTACTCTTTTTTTTTTTAAAGACAGGGTCTCATTATGCAGTCCAGGCTGGCACTTGTCCTACCCCAACCTCCCAGGTCCTGGGATTATAGGTATGGACACCTGACTATAATTTAACTCTTCTTTACAGTTTAAGCATGTTTAACTCCGTCTGCATATTTATATCACCAAGAGTGAGAGATCTATTTGTAGTTTTCTGAGGAATCTCCATAGTTAACGGCTATACTTAACATTCCCACCAACAGCGTACCAGAGTTCTCTTTCTCTGCATTTTCACCAGCATTCGTTATTTTTGTTTTTCTGTTTTTTGTTTGTGAGACTAGGGAATGAAAGTAGGCAGGGGCTTGCAATGAGCTTCTTCCCCAAAACTTTTTATCTGGTGAGACAAGGACTTGCTAAATTTCCCAGGTTGCCCTTAAACTTCAGATGCTCTCACCTCAGCCTCCTGAGTATCTCCATACTTGCTATTTTTGTTCTGCTCACAACTGCTCTAAGTGGAGTAAGACGGTACCTCAATGTGATTTTGATTTGTATTTGGCTCGTGCTAATGAGAGTAAGCATTTTTTTCATGTATTTGTTGGTCATTTGGGTTTTTCCTCTGGGGAATGTCTGTTCAGATCATTTGCCTACTTTTAAGCAAATTATTTGGTTTTTTAAAAGCAGTTTCCCAAGCTCATATATTCTGAATATTAACTCTTCATTCATCCCGTGCAGTGCTGCTAACACCCACTCCTCAGGCCATTGTTTCCTTGCCTGAACAGAAGGTTTCTATTTAATAGAATCCCATCTGTTTTTCAGGTTTTTTTTTTTTTTTTTTTTTTTTTTTGGGTGCCGGGGATTGAACTTACAACCTGGTGCTTGCAGGCAGGCGCTTACACCGCTGAGCTAAGCCCCCGGCCCCACTATTTCAGTTTTTGTTGCCTAAGTTTTTGAGATATTAAAGACCTTATTCCCGTTTTTCTCTGGCAGTTTCAGTTTCAGGTCTTAGCTCAGAATAGAGCTTATTCTGTGCAGGGTGGAGGTGGTGTTCTGGTTACGGAAGCAGCTATCCTTCCTGTGTGTGCTGGTGGCACAGCGTGTGCCTGGAATGGACAGGCTACTGCTTGAGTCTCTGCCGTGTCCAATGGTCTACGTGTCCGCTTTGAGGTTGGTACCTACTGTCATGGTTGCCATGTCTTGACGTTGGGCACTGTAATGCCTCCAACTTTGTTCTTTTGTTCATAATTGCTTGGGTACCCAAGAGCCTCCTGTGCTTTACCAGCAATTTTAGGATTGCCTTTTCTAGTTCTGTGAAGAATGTCACTGGTATGCTGATGATGGGGATTATACTACTTTATTAATTGCTTAGGAAAATACAGACACTTTAACAATATTAATTCTTCCAATCCATGAATATGAGAGATTTTCCTGTATTCTTATATCCTTGATTTCTCTCATCAGTGAAATAACTATAGGTTTCTAATTAGTGTTGTCTAAATTTTGTTTACCAGCTTTGTTGTGGTATAATTTACATAACGTTCATTTTGGCAGTGAGGTAGAGGTCACAAAGTCTCCTCTCTGCAGTGTCATTTAGATACACCAGAGAGGTAATAACCACCTATTAAACTTACTGAATTTACTTATGATTTACTATTGTTCTGCAAGACATCATCTTAGGGTAATCTCACCACGAACAGCATGTTAATAAACAGAGGAAAATGAGCTTAACTTCAGCGGACTTCTCTAACTATTGGTCTTTATAACCAACAGACAATACTTCATATATTTAGGAAGGAAAAATAATGTTAACACAACCTAATTCACACAAATACAATTAATACTTTATCTTCTGTGTGAACCACTGGATTTACAGAACAACAAAGGTGAATCTGGCTAAAAAAAGTTTCTGTTTTTTCCCCTTTTATCAATTTAGGAAGCTCTTAGGTTCACCTTAATTGAAAGAACTACAAAATGCCATTTTAAAGATTTTTATGAAATGAGTTATGAAAGTAATAATCTCCAGAGTTTCAATAAGGTGGCATGGTGGTGCACACCTCACTCCTACAGCCCACTCTACCGGGGTTGGTGACACCCAAGGGAAAAAAAGCCATTTCACTAACAACTGACACCTAAGCCAGCACAGTTCTAACCAGAAGAGGGAGGTCCACCATGGTCTGGATGTGGGTGTGTCCTCAGGGTCTCCCTGTGGAGTATCCCTGGGGGATTAATAGTGCTCCTGGGACCCCATGACACCCCCATTTGTGGTCTCTGGCTTCCGGTTTTGTCCTGCAAGTGCCGGCTCCTATACATGCTCCTGCAACTGTGATACCACCCATCATGAGGCCCATTTCACAGCCATGCTAATGCAAGCATCATACTTGGACCCTACAGAACAGTGAGCTCCAGGAGCCTCTTTCCTAAAGTAATCTGCCTCTGAAGTCATTACAGTAAGAGAAATGCACTACACATGTTATGCTCACCTGAGAGCTTTGTCACTGAGCCAGATCCCCAGCTCTTTCACTTGGACCTCAACCTCTCACACCCATGCCTCTCTCTCCCTTTAATGCAGGAGTCTCACCAATCACGTGCTCACAGCCCCGATTCCCTCCTACCCACAGCATGATGTTTACACTTTTTATCACAAAGTGTAAGTCCTCGCACACGGCTGCCACTTTTTCTACAGTTGGTACACCTCTCCTGCAAAGGGTCAGAGAATATGTAAGCTCTGTAGAATTCAGCTGTGTAGAAAGAGCAGACAGGAATACATGCACATGAGCAGACCTGGCCCAGGGTTGTGGTATGTTAGACACTGTTCCAGAATCACTTCTAGTCACCGGGAATTTGTGGAAGCCACACGCACTGCTTATGGTCCTTGCCACATAACCCAGTTTGTTTCTAAAAATGTGCTGGAGAGGGGACACTAAATATCAAGAAACTGTGTTCTACTGTTTTAAAGAGAGTAAATAAAAACATCCCCAGACCATTTAAAACACCCTAAAGAATTCACCCAGAATATGAAAGGCTTTTACTTACCCATACACCAAAGAACCATGAATAACATGAGACTAATCCTACTGGATACTAATCTTATAGGTGGGCGTGCTGTGCATACCTTGCAGTAACACTTCTGAATACCTGATAGGAGTCATTTCTTTCTGCTACCTTGCAAAGAAGTACATCCCAGATGACGATATGTAAGGCAACAAGGACAAAGAAATGTTCTGAAGTGGCCTAGGCTATATGGTGGAGCCAGTGCGTGGTGCCATGTAGGTAATGGTGGAGAAGGACGACAAAACAGACACTGCCTCATGGAAGTAGATGAACCCATGAGGGCCCTGCCACAATGGACTTGTGTAGTCTCCTCCTCTCAGATTGCAAGGTGCTCTAAATAGCTTCTGACACAGAGACAGCACAGCGGGTAAAGGGATTCTGCAGCCTAGGGAGTCCTAACAGCCAAGAGCCTGAACAGTGCAGAACCCCAGTGCAATACAGAACAGCTCCCCAGCGCTCCAAGCCTCTCGAATGCAAGTGCCTCCAGCCCATGAGAATGATGGGTAATTCTTGCCTAAGTTTCAAAAGTTCTGGGATAAGTGTTTGCTCTAGATTTTACTGGAACAACTGTTTAGCCACAATGTTCTAAATTGGCAATTTACTTAAAATGTAAAGAAACAAAATAAACATATCCCATATATAAAATTTTGTGTTAGTAACCAATTAAAAACAGTAACACTTTTTGGGGGGCTAAAAGTGAGTATAGGGGACCAGCTGTGACCCTGACCCTAAGGTATAACCCTAGTCTAGGACAGGTCGTGTGCACCCTTGTCTGGTTCCTAACTTGAACCAGAGGGAACACTGAACAGAACCTGAAATCTCCTATCGTCACATAATTAATTGTTCCCCTTTCAATTACAATGAAGGCTGAGCCACTCTGAACAGATGATTGGTAGATGGAATGTCCTGGTTCCTATAGCACCATCAGATTATCATCTTCAGGTTAAGTTTTTACAGAATTTGCACAACATACAGAACATACTTATATCATACTGGATATGGTCTTCTATCTCACAGCACTTTAAAATTATGCACTTTCAAAACAATACTAAATCATTCACTTTCACCATTATCAAGAAAGTGAGAAGTCTTAAAATACAGTATGATCTTTAAACTGTAGATGATTTTTATAATGCTTTACAAATGCACATAATATATAAAGAGGAAACATAACTACCAGGTAAATAAATACTATTTAGGGGTTGCGAAAGCTATGTTAACAATTACCCATATATACAGAGAAATAGGACAGTGTCTTGGACTGTTTTTACATAAAGATTACGTTACCTTTCCCAGCATCCTGCCCAGGAAGTAGTAATGCCTGGCAAAAGAGTCTCCCACAAGCATCTGAGCAGCAGGGCTGGGATACAGAAGCCCTTCATTAGTAGTCTTAAAGAACCCCTGGTTGGGGTTAAAGCCTGACTTCAAGAGTTCATTTAAAAACTCTCTGAAAATACCACCACCATCGATGCCGGCTTCATCCAGGCCATGGGCATTGAGCAAGTGCACACGAATCCGCTTTTTCAAATCAGGCTCTATTCAAAAAGAGAGACAGAAGATGAAAGATGTTAAAAGGAAATAATAAAATAAATTGTCTTATAGGTCTTAGGGAAGGCCACTGAGACTGCTAGAGACATTTTCATAGAAGACTCAACAAGGTAGTGACATTAAAAGGCAATGAGGACACAAGCTAAGATTTTCCCTTGAGCATACAGCACACAGAGAGAAAGCAGGCCCCAAGAATGCAGTTGGGGCCCACTCCTCATGCCTTAAGGAAAAGAGCCCCCAAAACACCTCAAAGCAGAGGAATGGGATTAGGGACAAGGGGTGCTACTAGAATGGATCACCATCCCCCAGGACACAGGTGCCGCAGAGGCCCAAGTGCAGTCACCACGCAGGAATACTAGCTCTGCTCCAGGCACCAGAGAGGTTCCTCTCTGGACCACCTGCAGGGACAGCAGCACAGGTCTGTTGATTCTGAGCAACCTCTGTGTTCTTGAGCATACCTCCCCAGGGACCAAGACAATCAAACCCACACTTGTGGCTATAGCTTGCCTCCCCTGCCCTGCCACCACACCAAAGGAAATAACAGCTACCACCAATGGTTTCACCAGCTACAGGTGCTAGAATTTCACAGGATTACATCAAAGCCCTTAATAACTGTATCTTGCAGCAAGAAAACTGAGGGTAAAAAAACTTAAATTACTCTACTTATGCTAAAATCACACGGTTAACACTGTGACGGTGAGTAACATAAGTATGTCTTCTACCCACAAGCCTGGAGTCTGGTCTACTCAGACCCAGACTTCTACAATTTTAGCTACTATTCCTATGTGAAGGACACGCTTTCCACTGATAATGCTACTCCATAAGCATATTATCTGCATCTATTTTGGTTAATATGATTACAAAATATGTCCAATCTAAGTTCCAGATAAAATGCCAAAAGAAATCTAATTAGCTAATTACAGAGGCAACACAAAAACATATTTGGGTATTCCCTATCTTTACTTTTTAAAAATTTTCTTGAGACAGAGTCCCACTACATAGTTCAGGCTAGCCTTAAACTCACCACACAGCCCAGGCTGGTCTCAAATTTGAGGTGATTCTCTTGCCTCTACACCTAAGAGCAGGAGTACAACATGTATCACCACATCCAACTACTTCTTATCTTTATATACATCCAACCTCTCAAATACTGGGGACTGAACCCAGGACGTTTGTACTGAGCTGTATCTCTACCTCTTACACATTTTTATTGTGAGACAGGATCTCGCTAAGTTACTAAGCTGCCTACCACACCCCAACCTTAATACCCAGTTTTAAGAAAGCAAGTATTTTTGTGAAAGAGTATGTCACAACTGATTACCAGTGGTTAGCAGGAATAGGTTTCATAAAAACTGTGAAGCGAAAAATGTCTTCTATGGGAAATGCTCAACTGTGGCTCACGGTGGAAGCCCCTCCAAGGCGTGTGCTTAGAGGGAGCTCTCCTGCATGGCTGGAATTGAGTCTACAGTTTCCTGAAGTTCCCTTCTGTACACAGTAATATACAGTTTCCTGAAGTTCCCCTCTGTACACAGTAATATGCAGGAGGGAAAAGGCACTTTCAGCATCCAATCTAGTATTGGAGATTGCTCACATTACTTGCTTTCAGGACAAATAATAAATTCATAATTAGTAAAAATTTAATAGAAGAAAACACAAAAACATTAATATGATTTTAGCCTATTCCATTTCTTCTTGAAGTGAAACCAACCAACCAATGCAGGCTGAGCGTGGCCAACCAAAGCCCAGGCCCGGGTAAGGCTGTGTGCCACATCCCAGGGGAAGGCCTGCTAGAGCGGCCCAGGCAAGCTACCCTGCAGCGGTCCCACATCGCACCATATTCCCAGGGGGAATGTGATCCTGTCTGCACTCTCCACACCATTATCACACAGAGGCAGCCCACTTCTCCAAGCATCACTCGGACAACTCATGTAATGGACACCCCAGCCTGGAAAGCTTCCTCTGCAATGCAGTGAGAGAAGTGTCCACAGGGACCAGCTCTAATGACTGGATGACATATGGGATAATTACATTAATTGATTATATGTAAATGATTAGCTAACAAAGCAGCCCAAACCAGTCCTCTTAAGTAAATTAAATGTTCCAAGATATTTAATTTCCCTAATTTGCCTAGCAAAAACCAAACAAGTTTAACACATGATTTAAAAACTCTTACTGATGAGGCCTAAATTAAATAGTATTTTAAAAACCTTAACCATTATAACATACATATTATGAGAATTTTCCAAATTCTTTAATCTTCTAGCAATTACCAGCATGCACTGGGAAGCTTTTAAGTAAGTTTCAAAGCTTGAAACTTCATGAGGAAATTTGGGGTTCGTTATAGTTGGGGAGCAATGTCCTACAACTCACACACACCAAACAGATTTGCAGTTAATTTAAAATTGTCAGTGATCACTTATTTTGGCCGAAGAGTGTGTACACACGCTTCAATGAAAGGACCATGGTGCCCCTGCTCGAGCCTCACGCCCAGACACCTCTCCTTCTGGTGTGGCATGCAGTCTCACTCCTCAGGAAACCTCCACGATAAACATGATCACCAATTATGGCACAGTTAAGATTTTGCCTATTGTGTTTTTCCTCCGGGTTCAATCACAAAGCCAACAAAATTGCTGTGCACATGCTCCACACAATGAGCATGAATACACAAGGGTAAATGATTCCACTCCTGGTTGCCAGAGGGAAAGAAGCACAGAATCTAAGAAATGCTGCTTGAGAACCACTGTACTCAGAGAGGAAGTGTGGGACCACAAGGGAGGCATATTCACCAACAGTCCCTAGCCAGACTGTCAGACAGGCGAGAGTCAGGCTGCCCAGTTTGCCTCACATGTCCACAATATTTGGAAAACAATATCCAAGGCAAGAGGAAGTTGCCATGGTGGCAAGCTCATAGCTTGGCACAGACCTCAGTTCATAGCACTGGGCTTCTGAGAGTAGGGGCACCAACAAAAGCAAATTACAATCAAAAACTGAGTAGGGGAATAGCTCCAGTCAACTTTCCTCCATTACCTCCTCCACTCCCATGTTAGCTCTTCCAATGAACAATAACAATGAATAATAATTCTAAATACGAGAGGTTTGGTTTTCTTAAAAAAAAAAAAAAAAAATTAAACTGCTTCCCTCACAGAAAAGGAAAAGGAAATTGTTGTTTTGTTTCTAAAAGCCTACCATTAGCTGAAGGTTTGAAAAGATCTTTCGATTCCACGTATACCACGAACACGATATTCTGCAGTTACACTGCTACTATACATGCTACTAATAGGACATTTTTTAAACAGTATCAAATGGTAACATAAAACAAAGTATGTGCCACTGACTTCCAAGTGACACTTAAATTATTGCTGTAGTAAAATTCTCTCCTACTGTGTTGAACTGCATTATGCTCATAAAAAAACTTATTGTACAGCATTTATTTCAATACATTTCATGGGATAATTGGTATATACACAAATAGATAGCAAATCAAAGTTTAAAGACAGAGTGGTAGGAAGAGAGGACTAGCTTTTAGCCTTTAAATAACTGCAAATTTTAGGAATATTATTTGATAATGTACACTCCCAAATTTGATCTACCTTTCCTTTCAGTTTAAATTTTATTTTTAAAAAAAGTCGCTCTAGAGAGGTGAGTGTAGTTTGTACACCTATAATACCAGCACTCAGAGGCGGAGGCAGGAAGATGACCATGAGTCTGAGCCAGGCCAGTCTGAACTATATAATGAGACCCGGTCTCAAAAACAAAATAGTCATTCTAGAACAGTGATGGGAACCTAGGACCTTGTGCTTGCCAGGCAGGCACTGTGTCCCTGAGCTGTATCCCCGGCCTTGCTTTTAAGATGAAAGATGTTAATTTTGCTACCTAGCGCACGCGCCCGCTCACACGCACACTCACGCACAAAAGTTAATATAAGGGTTGTTAAAACCTCAGTATTTAATTACAGTGTTGCCATTTATCCGTAAGTGCATTTTGGAATGCAGTTTGGGTAACCACCTCTAAAAAGTTTGCCATCACTGTTCTAGAACACGAAGATGGACACAAACATTTTAATGATCCTTTTTGAAAATGACTGCCCAGCCTCCTCCTGCCATTTACACATATACAAAGAGAATTATACAATACCATTTTCTGGGGACAGTTTGTCATAAGCATCTTCATAAATATAGTTTCTTCTTATTGTGACATTAATTCCATCCAGAAATGGACCATCTCCTTGAACTTCTTGCTTATCTGCATAAATCAACCTTTGAAAGATCTAACAAACAGAGGAAATTGCAAGGTTATTAGAACAGATTCTTTGTTATAACACAAGCAATTAAGGGAGAAACCTGCTAAATAAGTTTTCATCTCTTTGCATCTCTACAAATTCTTAATAACCAAGAATGAGTTCATACTCATTTATTAATAAATGAGTATGAACAATAATAGTGAGTGTGAGTGAACAGCATTCCCTTTTTGGTCTTGT
Organism: Dolichotis patagonum; assembly: GCA_004027295.1. Classification (NCBI taxonomy): domain Eukaryota; kingdom Metazoa; phylum Chordata; class Mammalia; order Rodentia; family Caviidae; genus Dolichotis; species Dolichotis patagonum. The sequence continues at coordinate 97,582 of PVJX010001605.1, read as the reverse complement.
TTTGAGATAAGGTCCTACTTTGTTACGCAGGCTGGCCTCAAACTTATGTCCATCCTGGCTTAGCTTTCCAAGTAGTTGGGATTATAAGCACAGACCACCACACATGTGGCTATTTCTAATATTACTATTTTTCCCCATGTTCTGAAAATTTGTGTAGTATTTGTTGATAAATTTTCATAAAAACATAGGGATGGAGGGAAGAACAAACTGTTCTGTAAAGCAGTACATGTGTATCAGTGAGAATAACTCCACAGTAATGAAAGTCAAGTAATAGTTTTGATGTTGAAAGTCCAGCAGAGGGAGCTATGATGTCTGTGTTTGTGGTTCCGTGAAGACACTTGAACAGTGCCCAAAGCCACTGGCTTTTTGTTCACCCTGCAGACTGTGCAAGCTAAACACCACCATCTTGAAGTCATTAGCTGAGCACAGAACCCGTTAACCTTCAGACATTTTCTAAATACAGCCAGAGAGTAGGAAGCATTTTAAATTAAGTTTGGAAACAGATAGGTGTAAACAAAGTTCTATACATTAGTAAAGATCAAGTGTTAAGGTATCTGCACATTTCATTTCTACAAAGTAGCAATTTTCACATGAATGTACAAAACATGCCTTTACCAATTCTGCATTTTAACAACAGTGCAGATTCACCACAGAGCCCTTGAGCCACTACCAGAGAAGCAGGGCCCAGAAGAATGCTTTCAGTCAGTATAGAGGGGGGGTGCTTCGAAACGATCACAACCTACTGAGAGAGCACAGAGCAGTAGAGCCGTCCTTGGCATTAACAAGCTAAGCCCTCACAGGGTGGAGCAGTGAGTCAGAGCAGAAGCAGAGGCACACCGTACCTTCACACGCTCCTCAAAGGGGACCACAAAGGGCAGTTCTGTCAGGATGGCAAGCTGCCGCTCCTCGGACACCGACAGTGGCGGGGACTCTACTCCCACTGGAATGCACGGTGAGGACTTATTAGTTCATTTCTACTTTTCCATTTCCACTGTCTGTTGCAAAGTTCTGCACATACACTATCAGCCTGGCTGCCAATACCCTACTAGCTCCCCCACCAACCCTCAATCCTTGCACAACCCCCCAGCCCAGTCTAGTATCTTTGAGGGCACTCCACAGGCATTGCCCACAGTGGCACAGGGTGGGACTGAGGGTTTCAGTGGCTCCACGCTCTGTATCAAGCCCCAGGAATCCTTTGAATACAGCCTGGTGAAGTGAGGTCGGAAAGAGTCAGAGCTGAGGTGGGACGTGACCTGGCCTGATCGGTCCTAGGAGGAGCCAGTCTCCAACAAATATACTTCCACAAGAGAGCTCAACACTGCAAGGGAGCTGAGGCTAACTCCTTCCAAATTCTCCAACCAGGAGGCAAAACCTCCAAGATTTCCATCACTTTACTAACTGCTAGGCAGGTACCAGCTGAATCTTACCATTAATCTTTTTCCCCCAAATTCATTTTATTTCAAGGGGGAAAAGAAGAAAAAAAAACCCCTAAAACAAAATTTCAAAACATGTCAATCAGGGGGCAACTACATACATTGTGCACTGTCATCCCCAAATCATTCCTTATCATCATTTTTAATGTCTCTAATAGCAGTGCAATCTAAGGGAACCTGCAACATACATGTTTGCACTACACTTTAGCTAGGCTTTAGAAGAGCATAGCTATATAAACATATCCTTCTCCTGCTCATAATTTCTCTACTAAATCCCTATTGGGCCTATAATTCTTCAAGTTCAAACTCTGTGTATCATTACAAAACAAATTCATTTGGGTAGTTGAAATTCTACATGAAATTTTAAACTACCAGCCACTGAAAATATCAATCAAGAATTATTGCTGTATGTTTGATGATTCAACACAATCTAGTAAGAATTAGGTAAATTCTCAAAACACAGTCATGAAGATTAAAAACTGATACTACCAAAAAAAAAAAAAAAAAAAAAGCCAATGTGTGAAAAATATTCAACATCACCAGCTTGAAAATACAGATCAAACCACAATGTGCTATCACTGTGCACCTTTTGAAGTGGCCAACATAAATAGGCTATGGAGCAACAACATGGTCCATATTGCTAGTCAAGAGTACCACATAGGGCAGCTTCTCTAAAAAATAAGCTTTCATTTCTTTTCTTTTCTTTTCTTACCGGTACCAGGGATCAAACTCAGGACCGTGCAAAGCAGGTGCTTTGCAAGGCAGGCGCTTGTGCCGCTGAGCTAAATCCCCAGCCCTAGGCTTTCATTTCTTTGTAAAGTTAAGCACACACTTGATACACAACTCAGTACTCTTACTTCTGATATTTATTCAAATGAGGAAAAAAAATGTACGTTCACAGCAGCTGAATTTAGCAGCACGAGAGACAGAAGAAAGACCTCTGTCTTTGCACAAGCGAACAAATTAGCGAACTATGGCACAGCCAGATTAAAGTTCTGCAAGCCCAGAAGGGACAAGGTGGGTCCATACAGTCCAGGCCTTGCACTGGACGGAGGAGCTACTCACTGGCAGCCTGCAGCTGATTACACTGAAGACCTGGAAAAGGCAAACTGACAAGCAAAGAAACCACCACCACTGGCTGCCACAAACGGGGTGGGGGTGCTAGCCTCAGAATCAGCATGTCAAAACTACTCAGGGGAGCTGATTCTGGTGGTACACATAAAGACTGCACACTTGCCCAAAACAGCGGCAAAACAGAGTCAACCTCACAGAGCCAAGCCCACTGTGTGCATCCTGGCTAGGTAACCCTGTCAAAGCGGGGAATGCAGTGGCACGGACACTCACCCTCCAGAGTGGACTGCAGGGGGCCGATCCTCCCCATCCGCCGGAACCTCCACACGTGTCTGGACGCTGGCACATATAGCTGGGTGACCTATGGAGACATGCCATGCTCAGCACTGCCATGCCAGCCTGAACAGGACCGTATCTTCCATTCCTCTCCCTTACCCAGGCTGCCCCACCATGCAATCATGCTGGCTGACCCTTAGTGCTTTTGTGCTGATTTACAATTATTTGCCTTAGTGATATATAGTATCTGGGGACAGTTAATCACCAAAGTAATATAACTGTATTATGAAGTAAAATACATCATGCTTAAAATCAACAATTCTTTACCATTATCAAGTGTCTACCTCCTCATAAAGATGTTTTTTCAATTAACTTGGTTAAATGAGTATTCAAGGAAGATAGGTACAAGATACATCTTCTTAAATCTCATTCCTCTCATTTATCTTGGTCTGTGTGATTTTTCATGAAGAAAGCCTTGTATTTCCCTCAGTTTGAGCTGTGTTCAATACTCTCGCATGGTGCTGTCACTCTGCCTGTCCTTTCGTCCTGATGCAGTGGTACACTTTCATCACAGGACCCGAGGCTGCTGACCACTGTAGAGACTGCCACCACCCAAGCACAGGCATGCGCCCAGGCACAGACTGTGCTAACATGAAGAACATGTTACCCATCTGCATGGGCCTTGCCCAGGCTTGGGCTGCCAGGGCCACTGAGGAGTTCACAGATGGGGTGATCTAGTCCACACACCCTCCCAAGTCATCAGCTAGAAAATACCCACAACCGAACGATCACATTCCATATGGCAGACCCTAGAAAGATACACAAAAAGCTCATGACTTACTTCTTTGCAGAACAGTACTCAAAGTAATGAGGTGGCCCTCTATGTGCTACAAAGGCACATGGTGAAGCTCTTTCTGTTTAGTACTGATAGGTGTCCACTGCAGCTGACTTTATTTTCTACCCATCAGTATGCCCAGGATGGAGGCCCCTTGGGCTCTGTCCCTTTCTCAGGACCCAAGTGCCTCTCCTGCAGTGGAGCCCCACTGCTCTCAGGCCAGTCTTCCCAGACCAAGAGCAGCCCTGGTCCTGGATCTGAATCTGGGGCCATAACTCCACGGCACCCACTGTTCCAAGCCTGGTCAGTGGGTAGAGTGAGGCCACAGGTGTCACAGCAAGTGAGCTATCTCTTGGCGACTGTTCCACCTTGCTACTCCTGTAACAATCTGTGGTTTTATTATTTCAGGACCTTTACTCTCTTCCCCAGTCCCAACTTTCAGAAAACCCCAGAGGAAAACCCCCACGGTTCTCTGTTCATACCACCCTCTAGCAGGTCTTTGTGACATGCAAACCAGCCTGGATGTCCTCGGTCCAGCTGCGCTTATCTTAATGCGTTACACAAGCGTATCAGCTTTAGACCAGATCTGTGCAACACATTGTGGTTGCTGCTTTATGACGACAAAGACAAAGTCTACCTTTTATAAGGACCAAACACATATGTTCAGAATGCACATTTAAGTTGACAGTGCTGGCACATATCCCTATATGACTAAGAGCTGGCAAGAAGGGAGTTTACCACTAATATTTAGTTACACAGTAAGGAATAAATTAAACTTTTTTGGGGGGGGGGTACCGGGGATTGAACTCACAACTGCGCACTTGCAAGGCAGGTGCTTATGTCATTGAGCTAAATCCCCAGCCTCTTAAACATTTTTAAAGGACTTAATTCTTTTTCCAAAAAGACAGAAGCCAAAAACAAATAAACATAAAACGACAAACACACACACACATATATGAAAAATATTAAAAAGATCTTTCAGTAATACCTTATCTGCTTTAATGTCTTCTTGTTCTGACAGCCAGTGATTTGGAGGACAAAAATTTCTCCTGGTGTCTCTGGACTTCAGCATTTTCACTAGGTTTGTGATAACCTGGAGAAAGAGAACAGGACAACATCATATAAGTGCGCAGCAACCAACAGGGGCACACAGCGCACATCATTGCAGCCAGGCGCCCAGACTCATGGCGCTGGGATGGGATGTGCCTCCTGCATGTGCCTGGAAGAAAACAGGACTCAGGACTCCTGCTGATGCAGCCCACTCTTGTGATCCTAAGAACAGAGCCAACAAATTTAGAAAAACTATCTGATGCACGGGCACACTACAACGGTCTCCCCCACTCTTCTTTCTTTCTTTTGTAAGGAGGATGGAACCCAGGGTTTTTGAACTGAACTTTAAAAACTTTTTCTTTTTTGTTTTGTTTTCTTCTCTTTGTTTTAAATTTTGATACGTACGTAGCCCAGCAGGCATAGTTCCTGCCTGGTAAACACAAGGTCGTGAGTTCAATTCCTGGTACCAAAAAAACCCAAACCAAACCAAAAAAAAAAAAAAAAAATCAAATCCAATCTGAGATTGCTTTGAGTTCAATCCCCAGTAACCCCCCTCCCCCAAAATTAGGGGCTAGGGATTTAGCTCAGCAAAATAAAAGCCTGCCTGGTAAGAACAAGGTCATGAGTTCAATCCCTGGTAGAAAAAAAAAAAAAAAAAAAAGAAATTTTTGAGACAGTCTGGCTAAGTAATCTAGGTTGGGCTCAAACTTGTGATCCTCCTGCTTCGGCACCATCATGTCTGGCTGACTTGAAAGTCTGTGAAAACCATTGAGGAACTGGTGCTGTGGCTATTAAACACAAACCTGGAAAGACAGTAGCTCAATTGAGCTGCAGTGAGGGCCAGCTCTATTTCTGCCACCTTGAAAGCTTTTCATATTCTTCTGAGAAACAGAGTATCAAAGGCAAAGGGGAGCAGTGTATCCTGGGTCTGTCTCACACCTTCCAAGAAGCAATATGACTTCCGTATGTCTCCCATGAAACTCCAATTCTCTGAAGGTCTCTTCACCAAGCCTGTCCCGACACCATGGTACCATCTTCCTTACTGAACTACAGAGAAACAGTTTCCTCATGGGGTAAGGGTAGATGTGGGACTGGTCTCTCCTTGGCCCTGGTCTCCTGTGTGGTAACTGACTTTCTTGTGCAATAGGAACACTAAGAATGGCCTCAGGTTGGTTCAGGCTGGCCACAAGATCCACATGCAGAGCTATGCTGACCTCACACCCTCTATTCCTAGATGCCAGTCAGTTTTACTCTTCAAAGGCAAAGACTGGACCTCAGGGAGTCAGGTCACATTACATGTCCTGTGTTTGTAGGGGACGAATTCAAGAGGTCCCCACAGAGCCAATCTCAGTGCTTAGTACCTGCTGTTCCAATAGCAGGATGTGAACGTGATCTCCCTGAATGAGCGAGCAGTTCAGCACCAATCAGACCAGCACCTGAGGAGCTTGGATTCACGTACAGTGCTGGACCTCGCCCCTTCCTACACAGCACACTTGTCTGCACACACTCTGGGACTGATTCAAAGACTTTACTGCATTGAGTCCTGGGGTACATGTGCAAGAAGCCCATGTGAGACTACGCTTGGTGGTGGACGACAACAAAAGCAACAAAAGACAGGACAAGTTTTGTTCTATCCCTTATATTGTACGTAGGCTGCCCACCTGGGAGCAAGTGTGGCACTCAGTACCCTTCATCTCAGAATTAGACAATGAATCAGCTACAAACTAGATTCAGTCGCCTCCGAAATGCCTGCCCCCAGTGACTGTGTGAGAATTTGGGGGGACATCCAGACACAAACTGTAACAGGACTGAACACAGGGCCTTTGCCCTGAGCTACACCCTCACTCTTTTCATTATTTTCTGAGAGAGCCTTGCTAAGTCACTAAGTTGCCTATACTGGATTCAGATCTGCAGTCCTGTTGCCTCAGCTCCAAGAGTGCTGTGACTACAGGTGTGCACCACCAAACCTAGCTTGGGCAGATTTTGTCAACTTTGACCTCACTTTGCAAAACTATGTCAACAATGACATAGGTACTTTTCCTGAACTGTGAGTCAGGTGCGCTGTGCTCTCCAGTGTCCCTGCCCAGAGAACAGGTTCTGCCCTGGCTCACTGTCAACCCTGAGTCACTCAAGTGTGCATTCCCATGGTGACTTCTATTCTGAGCTCTTTTCTGATAGTCTGCTCAGAGCCAGAGCACTCCTGTGTTTTCTCCTTTTCTTCTCTCTTTTCTGCTCCACCCTTCAGAAAGATGATCTTTGGTACTATGACATTTTTGTTTTGGTACTGGATATCGAACTCATCATCTTGCGCTGGCCAGACTGGCACTGTGCTGCTGAGCCATATCCCTGGCCCAGTACTAGAACATTTTAGAGACAATGTGTGATTGCTACTTTTTTATATTTGCGATATGAAAATGATATGGAATACATGAAGAGATCCTACATTGACAGTTTCTGTGTTTGGTGTCAGCAATTTAAAAGAAGAATGTAAACGATGGCATTAACTGCCTTATTCATGTTAATACATGTCAGCCCATAGAAGAATAAGTGTCCTCCTCAGCAGGGACTGGATAGAGAGGAGGAGGAAGAGTAGGTGAGTTGTGTGGAGCTGGCAGCCTGGTCTTGTGTCAACCTGATTATGGACTGAAGCCGCCACAAATGGTGAGCTAAATAAATAAACCTTTCCTTCCTTGACTTTGGGTGTTGGGTATTTTGTATCAGCAATGAGCAAAGTAACTAAGACAAATCCCAAGTACTGCCAAAAATAAAGTAAAAAATATGCCCAAAGTGAGTTCTTTTTGGAATTATGCTGTGGTTCTCAGTCTGAGCTGCATGCTGTGACACCTGAAGGGATTATGAATGCCCACACAGGGACTTGCCACCAACACAATTCACTGCCTCATTCCAGGACACAACCACGCCAGGGTGCATCTGCACAATTTCCATGGACTTCGATACACAGACCTGAGAATCTCGTGCCTCATCAGAGGCGGCACGCTGAAACCACACCCCAGCCAATGTGAGGTGACCAGCTGGGTCTGGCTCCACACACAGCCTGCTAGCAGCTTCTATAAATACAACTCTATTTATTTGATATGTTAGCTCTTATCCCTTCTACATCAGTTTCTTCCAATGCTAATAAATACTTAAGAAACTAATGAATTATTTAAGTAGATACTTAGAAATGCATGCAACTGTTACACATGTTATATTATGAACCATCTGCATTAAATACAAGTGAAACTTGTAAGCAGGTGTCCTAGTATTTGAAAGATCAGGTAAACAAATGCTTCATGGGTGGTCACCTGACAAGTGTCCAGATAAAGACTCTAAATTAAAGTCTGCACAAGATCCACACATCTGAGGGTTCACTGGGTATGCTGATCACTAACTAATGATGGGAAGTGCTCTTAAGCACTATCTGTGTTCTCATATTGTAATGTAATAAAAAGCATTAGCATGAAGAATTTATACATTTGATGATTTAAGGCCAATCATGTTTTTTTTTTTTTTGCACCAAGAATCAAACTCATGACCTCATGCTTGCCAGACAGCTACTGTGCCACTGAGCCCTATCACTGGCCCAGGCCATTCACATTAAATTACAACATTTCTCAATAGCAGTGACTGATGTTTATCATATTACAACCAGAAGTAAGCACATACACTCCAAGTTTTGAAAGACAACTGGAAAACAAAATGATATAAAATAAAATCTCTTTAATCTTGACTCTGATATATCTAATATAAATAAAACTCAATAGTGCAGCTAATTCTTTAACATGTTCCCAAAACCTTTCTATTAGTAGTAAAAAGATAAAGTGATTAGATCCATTCACCAGTGGTACAAGCTGCCCAAAGGGCCAGTAATGCATGTACTATTGGTGATTCAAACTGCCTGACATTGAGTCATGTGAGTAACAGCCCGCCATGAATGTGTTAAGAGATTCAATACAAAGCACGCTTAGGAGTACATATGTACTCTACAGGGGGCAAATGGGTGATATGGAAAGACACATCAAATGAGAGCCCATCTGAACTCTGGCTTCATAGTCAAGAGCAAATAAGCAAAATGTCCCCCAGGGAATGGAATGTGGGGTGGCTCAGTGGTGCTCTATCCTCTGCCTCAACTTTGCAGCCTGATTCCTCAGCCACCGGGGTAGCTTGAGTGCCCACCCTTTTGTTTCTGAGGTAACCAGCCTTGATCCTCTAGCACAGAGCTGGGTCTTGGGTGACACATGGGTGTGGTGATCAATGACAATGACCACATTCAAACAGCCTTTAGTCACTACTTGGTACTTCCTCCCACCCCCAGTTGTTAAAACTGGTGTATTCTGAAAGAAAACATTCTCTAGCACATGTTTAGCACAAGAAATAATACCAAAAATCAATAAAAGGATTACATCAAATTAAAAACTTCTGCACAACAAAGGAAACAACAGAGAGAGGAGACACACACACAAAGTTGCCAGCTATTCTTCTGATAGAGGACTAATACTTAGAATATATAAAGACCTCAAACAAATGACCCAAGCAAAAAATGGGCAAATGAAGTGAACACATACTCTCAAAGAAGAGGTACAAATGGCGAGTACATAAAAAATGTTCATCATCCTTAGTCATTAGGAAATACAAATCAAAGCAACTCTGACCTCCCATCTTACGTTAGTCAGAATGGCCATCAAGAACACGAAACCAACAAATGCCAGTGAAGTTAAGAGGAAAAAAGAACACTTCCACACTTTCGGTGGGAACACAAACCAGTAGAACAACTGCAGAAATTAGTATGGAGCTTCTCAGAAAACTAAAAATAGAAATTCAATTTAAGCCAGCTCTACCTCTCCTGGATGTATTCCCGAAAGAGACGAGGACATCACACTATAGTGACACACACACCACACTGACAGCAGTGCAACTTACAACAGCTACACTTCGGCGGTGGCCTAGGTGCCCACCAACAGATGACTGGATAAAGAAAATGAAAATTGTTATTTGTAGGACAATGGATGGAACCTGAGACAGTGATTTGAAATAAACCAAACACAGGAAGTTAAATATCATATGGTTTCTTTTATATGAGAAACTTAAAATACAAATATGGGTAAAATAAAGGAAATGAGAAGATACAAATTAGCAGACTTTCTGAAGCTAGGGAGCAGGAATCAAAGAGAGATAGGGAGTGGAGGTAAAGGGATTGAAATGATCAAGAAATGTTACATACATTCACCTCAGGGAACTGATATATGTAACAATTGTCCACTGAAAGCATACACTAATAAAAGAAAAATAAACACTATAAAATTATTTCATAAGGCATTCATTTTAATTAGTTGCCAAAAAATAAAAATCAAAAGATATGGCCCTGCGGCACAAGGACAGAAGCTGGGTACACTGCTCTGTCCTGTGCTTGATACTGATAGGTAACAATGGCATATCAGGATTAGTCAGGGCACAGCTGCTCATTTTACTTTAAAAAAGAAAAAAAATTTTTAATGGAAAAATACATATCAACATCAACCCAGCAAGAATCCCATCTCACAGCCCGCTGTCTGCTCAGGTTCAGACACTCAGAGAGGAATGGCACCCCACGGCTGCATTCCATCACACCTTCGAGGTACCTTCTGCCAAGGTCGGGCTCTGCACTCAAAGGTACATCACAACAGGATTCCCCATCTCCTCACACAGCTATAGCAATTATAGCTGTAAATTATATTTCAAGAGTTTATAAATTTGATGAATGCGTAAACTGTTTTAGTAGTGTCAGTGCAGGGCTTGGAGACTGACCTCCATTCTTGCAGTGACAGAGAAAGATGACTTTATCCACTTAGAGCGAGCGCGCTTTTCTGTGAGGGCCCAGAGCCTCTCACACAAATGAGCCAGGAGGCCGCCAGCGACGGAAATGGAAATGGAACACAGGACTGTCAGGGCTGTCATCAGCAACTCTGTGAGAAGCAAGACAAGCCAGGAAATCACTGGCAAAGTGCACTTGCCTGCTGTTTGTTCTACCTTGCATTCTCCATCTGCATTTGGTGCTGTGATAAATGAAGATGCAGACTGAACCCTACTGCAGCAGCATCTCCTGGGAGGGTGTGCACCCTCCCAGGTCAGTGGGGCACCTGCAGCACCGCCTGCCAGAGCAAACCAACTATATGGAACAACATACAGGCACGGCTCACAGGACAAGGAGCAGCTCTCAGTAAGTTCTCACTTTTTCCTAATAAAGACCACTTTTCCTTACAAGAAAAAGAAAAGATGACTACTCACAAACTGTGTTCTGATGTTTGCTACTTCAAGAGATCAGCTCAACTCCAGATAGTATAAAATGGTTTTGGGTGGATTTTTCCATCAAATAGGAATCCCTTAAATCTATTCTAAGCTCAATAAATTTTTTAAACAGTAAAGTTTCACCTAATTCTTAAATCCTTCAATAACTAGTAAGAGGGCAATGAGTCACTCTGAGGCATATTAAAAAAAAAGTTCACTAGAAAATTTCATTTAATGCTTAAAGCAAAACAAAATTGCCAAGAAGGAAAATATCTTATATAGCATTATTAAATTCAGAGATTTCTGTCCTAAAGATAAGCCTATTACATGAAATTAAAGAGCTCTCAACAGGTGCTATAAAATAATGAAATTATTTGCTACTGTATACAGAACCTATTATCCTTCCTAACAGAAAGCATTACTAGCAAGGATCTCAGAGTTTAATTAAATCAGGAAACTGACAGGATAACACATATGCCACCATAAAACCCACACCTAGGAAAAGCTTACACGAGAATTATAAGCCTCATCTAGGCATGACAGCTTATTTTTAACTAACAGAAACTGCAAAATTGCCAATTTTCAAGAAAGGACATATTAAGGGCTCAACATGTGACCTTTAGGGTTTACACAGGAATACAGATAGGTAATTAAAACAAATTGTGCAAACACATATTACATCAATCTGTACGAATTATGAATTCAATGATGCATTAGTCCTGTATTCACGCAATCAAAACATTATCAGTTACTTTCACTGCAGCTAATGCTCATGCTCCTAAGTGAAATGTGTTGTAAAATCAGGCAGAATGGGCTGCAGAGAGACTCTCACAGACTTGTAGGATGAATAAGCATTCCTTAATTAGCCCATCAGGTTAAGTGCAAGCATTAATGGGCCTTTCCTAAAGTCTAGCTTGACATCTTTCTCCAAACATGGCCAAGAAGAAAGTTCCATTAGCAATATTAATACAAGCTTAGTTGATCATTTTCATTCAATTAACTTCTTTCAATTAAATAGATAGCTTGACAAAAGCAGTGATAAAAGACCTGAGGGGACAGCTGATGACTCGAGCTGAACATTAGTGTGCGAGGGGTCGCTGGTACTAAACGGACTGTAAATCTAGCATTCAATTTGGAAAATGCATTTCTTCTGCTCTTACTCCTTTAATGAGCAATTTTAGCTGACTAGATGTGTTTGCTGCAGAAATTTCATGGGAAGTCAAGTGCCCTTTTCTCTTTTTTTCTCCCCCAACAGTACTATTCTCAATGGTGGTGACTTCCTGCCAATAGTCTGACCATGGCAACTCATAGATCCTTTTCTGAGTGGTTAAAAACAAACATGTTTTAGGATAATTTATACATAACCTGTATTAAAACTTAATGGTCAATTAATGTTTAATGTTTTGAAGCAATTAAATCTGTAAAATAATTTGGTGAAAAATAAAAAATGTTTAAAATTTTATATTTATATTTCACCATGGGACATAACTCACTGAGGATAATTTACAAAAATATAAAGATGACTTTTCTTTAAAGATTTTGCAAATTAAAAATAATTCTTTTTTTTTTTTTTGGTACCGGGGATTGAACTCACAACCTCGTGCTTGCCAGGCAGGCGCTTAAGCCACTGAGCTAAATCCCCAGCAGCCCTAAAAATAATTCTTAAGCCAGGTATGGTGATACATGTCTCTAATCCTAGAATGTGGAAGGCTGAGGCAGGGGGATCACCTTAAGTTTGGGGCCAGCCTGAGCTACATACTGAGTTCAAGGCCAGACCGAACTGCACAGTGAGACTCTGTATCAAAAAACAAAATTTCACAAACAAATCTGTATTTTTATTCTTCTGAAATGAATAAAGCCAAAACAAATCTGCATATCATTCAACTCAGTTAACAACAAATTGTGCCCACCACACACCTTGAATAACTGAACCCAGCGTTTCTGCTCCCTCTGAATGCACTGCTGCATCTCAGAACTGGTAGTGGCACCAATGCTCCGGAAGGCGGCGCTGTACTCCTCCCGAATCTCTGGCTTTGTTTCTGGGTAGGCCAGCTTGATGATCCCTAGGCAGGCATCGCGAAGGCAGCGAGACAGCATGACCAGTTCCTCCAGCGTGAAAGGCATCATGGACGATTGTCTCTGACCTGCAACTGAGCATGAGCCAACTGTGGAACACAGGTTTCCTGGTTTTTGTTTCTCCATTTCTCAACATACAGAGAGGGGCCGCAAAGGCTTGGAACCTTTCCAAATCTATAAAAACGGACCGGCCACGTAGGCAACCATAACCTGATTCCTCAAAATGCTTACCTTCTATAGGATCACCAAAAAATTCGTTATCATGTATGGAAATCAGTGAATGACTGAACAGAGAGCTGAAGAGGTAAAAGAGTGGGATGATTCGACTTGAGTCTTCAAAAGACATGGGCGAGCCCCGGGATATCACCTGGAGCAACGGCACTGTGGACCTTGAGTCAGGGAGATGAAAGAATTAAAAACATTTTAGGGTCAGCCTTAGTTCAGGTACTCACCGAGAAATAGTATATCAGACAAACACGTTCAGACCACAACATTTATACTAACAAATTACTCAAGGGCAAGGTGCAGTCACCAGGAAAACATAGGTAGGGAATTGGCGTAGATTAATGAAGACCACCACACCAACCCACTATCCTTCTACCAAGGGAACAGCTAGTGACTGAGAGCTGCTCTAAGACACCTGGGTTCCACTCCTAGCAGGAAAACCAGCCCTTTTCCTCAATGTGCATCGACAAACATCATTCCTCTGTCACATGAAATTTATCCATTCAGGAGTGATTAAGATGGTTCCATCCTGAAGCCAAAGTAGACCCTGCAGGAAAGCAGCTTCTGCTCGTCATTGGGCCTCTTTTTTCCTGCCCACAGTGGTTGGCACCCCATGTCTGCTGGCGCCAGTGAGCAATCAATAGCACAGTGGGGCAGTGTCCAGAGATGGGATTTTTTCTCTCATGAAAAGCTATGATCTGCAGGATATTGTGCATACCAGTAATCCCAGCGCTCACTTGGGAAGCAGGGGTAGGAGGATCACAAATTTAAGGCCAGCCTGGGCTGTATACTCAGACCCTGTCTAAATTTTAAAAGCAAAACCCAAATGTTATCTCAGAGTTACAATTTATTCAATTTACTTCTCTCTCCTATAAGTCTGGTTCTCCATCTTGTGGAACACTTAGTAACAGGTTCACCATGAAACTCCAGGTCCTTACATGTGCTGGACCAGTGATGAGTTACTAGACCTGTGGTGACAACCCCCTCTACCCCTTGAATCTCTATTCCCACAAAGCATTCGATAGGGCCCCACAGGAGTCAGGGGTCAGGACCTGTGAGAGCAGGGCGTAAGCAAGCCCAACTGTGTAAGCAAGCCAGGGCCCGTGAGAACAAGGGACCCTGAGCAGACTCAACTCTATGCCTAGACAGAGCAAAGCAGGAGAGGACACCACTCTGCACATGTCACACTCAAATCTGCAATCAGAGGCCTCACATCCAACCCTACTGAATAAGGCCATGAATGAATGAATGAAAGCTGTTCATCCAAAATAAAACATAGCAGGGGCAAACAAAAAGTGACAAAGGGTAGCTGCACTACTTGCTGCGAAAAAGTCCTAGACAGAAAGATCAGGGCACTTAACCAACATTAACAAATCTGTTCTTCAGTCCCAGGTGGTGAGCAAAAGAATCTGTCCTGTTTTCTTTCATAAGAGAAGATCAGATTGGCAAGCAGGGCCAGGCTTGCAGACAAATGGAACAGGCCTTGGGCTCTCTGCAGGCCACATTTCCTGCTCTAACTACCTACTCAAATATTCCTTGAGAAACACGACAACCTCAGACTTAGGAGCAAATGAGAAGTTCACCATTTCCTGTAGTGGAAAACTGGTCTGTAACTTAGCGAAGTTAGCTGAAGTACTGAGCATCAGAGACCAACCTTGGCAGGAGGGTATGCACTCCATGGGGACCCTTCCAGCCTGCCACACTTCCGCAGCTTCCTGCCCACTCCATGAGCCTCCTCTACGAGGGCCATGTGCTGCACCTGAAGGTCTCATGTGGGCAGAGCACCTGTGGATTTAGTTTAGGAAAGTGGATGCCCAACAGAGAACAGTAACCAGCTAGCTAGGAGTTCTCACCACATCCACAAGGACACAGAACCACTCTACTCCAAAAGCAAATGTTGAAAATGGAGTGCATCAACCAAAACATCACTTGCAGAATGTCTCATGCACCCAGACAGCTGCTTGCCACCCATCTGGAGATAGGCAGCCCTGCATGTCTTGGGCAAGGAACCGAGGAATTTTCATTTCAGCTTGTCTCCTTTGAGACCCTTTTACTCCCCAGCACAAAGAGTCCCAGCTTCAAGTCCAGCTATAAAACCAACTTCAAATTGTATTCAGTTTATTTGCAAACCATCGGCACTTCCATTGTTTTTTTTTTTTTTTTTTTTTTTTGTACCAGGGATTGAACTCACGACCATGCGCTTGCAAGGCAGGTGCTTATGCTGCTGAGCTAAATCCCTGGCCCACTGTTTTGTTTTTTTGAGATAGGATCTAA
This sequence comes from Dolichotis patagonum, assembly GCA_004027295.1. Classification (NCBI taxonomy): domain Eukaryota; kingdom Metazoa; phylum Chordata; class Mammalia; order Rodentia; family Caviidae; genus Dolichotis; species Dolichotis patagonum. The sequence goes on along the minus strand of PVJX010001605.1, from coordinate 82,078 downwards.
CTATGTAGTTCAGGCTAGCCTTGAACTTACTATGCAGACTGGGCTCAGGGTGGCCTCAAACTTGTGGTGATCCTCCTGCTTCAGTCTCTCAAGTGCTGAGATTACAGATGTGCACCACCACACTTGGCCAGGCACTTCAATTTAAAATATTCTTCCCGATAGTAAATACAATCAGACACAGGTTACAAATGTACCAATATACACTAGAAATCTCTTTAGAGATTTTATTTTAGTAAATTAAACAAGTAAAAAGAAACATATATTTTCAACTGCTGTTCAAGAAATAAGGTTTTCCAAAACCTGTATGTCTTTATCACTTTATATGATATTAATAATTTAGTGTAATTAACAATATCTCATTTTGCTTTCACACATCATGATTCCATTTCCTTACCAAGAGACAAATGCCATAAACAAAGAAGCAATCACCAGGCAGACCAAGGCAGTGTCCCGGTTGCTAAGCTGGAGTACTCACAGGTAAATGATAATTTCCTGTCCTAATGATCCCAATCTCCCTTTACCCTAAATAAACCTGTCACTCACAAAAGCAACACTGGCACAGTTAGACATGGCCGAAGTGTCCCCAAACCACAACACAACAAAACACAAACTGAGCCTTTTTTCTATACACAATCTTTCCAGATATCCAGCTCTTCTAAGTGACTGTTGATTCAAGAAAAACTAATGAGCCTTTGAGTCTCCCCAGTCACAGGGGCATCGTAAAATATTCCTCTTCACTCACTAAAGTTCGTTCACATTGAATAAAAACCACAAAAGTAATCCAAAGACACTGTCCACACACTGACGTTCTCCCCTGAACTCAAGAGGCAGCTTAGGCTGATGATGTGGACCATGGTTCAGGGCACAAAGGGTGGGGGCACTGTGACTGATGAAAAGGCAATGGAGCCAGAAGGTGTCCATGTGACGCTCTGCCTTGCTCAACCCTGACGCCTCCTGCCTCTGCTAAGGCCTCCACAACTGATATGTCACACCGTGCACACTGCCTTGTGTCCTGTACACCTGGTGCGTTCTGCTGTGCATCAGACCGCAGGACAGGAGAGTACATATGTGAATTCTGGACATCTGACCCACTGAATATTCTCCCTTCCAGTTGCCTGTCCTCTCGGCCCGCACCAAGATGGGCCTTCCCTGAGCAGGATGTCCTGGCTCCCAGCAACATGGTCTGTGACTGCTGTCCTTACAGGACAGTAGGCAGGACATTCAGTTGCAACTTAAGAGTCCAGCTAAATGAGTTACACACTTCATCTTCTAAAGTCACAGTATTGCGGGATTAGACTACAGACTGATGAGAACAATTATACAATATTGTGTGGCAATGGGCTAAGTCAGTTTTCCAGGAAAGATTTTTAAATGTGAAATTTGTACCTGCTATAGATTCAATTAAAAAATATGTGTATAAAGATGCTAGCTTTCAGGTTATACAATAGTTCATATGCAGGAAATCAAATTATTTGAACAAAGTTTTACACTGGCTAAAAAGATTCTTTTAAACAAGGTCTTATTATGTTGTCCAGGTCCAGCTGGGACTCCAGATCCTCCTGCCTTACCCCTCCAAGTAGTGGGGCTACAAGCACATACCACACCAGCTTTCTGCTCTGTTTTAATGTTTATAACGTGGTTAAACCTACTTCAAATCTATTTTCACTGTCAAAAGCATACAGTAGTAATATCAAATGGAATGAAAATTTTCAAATGACAATTTAAGGGCTTGGCATATACCTCTGTGGCATAAGCACCTGCCTGGCAAGCGCAAGGTTGTGAGTTCAATTCCTGGTACCCCCCACCAAAAGCATTCAAATGACAATTTAAAAGCATTTACCTTCAGACAAAGACATACTCTTGGAATTAATTTTTCTTGTCATGAAATTAAGACTATTCAGGATGGCCTTCTAATATAACATACCCTTAGAACATTATTCTTTTTTGGGGGACTCTTTACATCTGTAACACATACCCTGTGATCATCCGTGTTGTCATGGAAGAGATAAGAAACCAAAGGTGCCGCAGAAACCTGGCATTGAAGGCTAAACTGTAGAGAAGCCTGAAAAGATACGGTGAGAACAAGTGAGAACAAATACAGTGAGCGAACATTCATTCAATCTATTAAAAAACAAAAACCAGAACCCACGTCCCCAGCTATACACCAACAACAAGGTACACTTCAGAAAATAGTTGTGCTACATACAAATGCCACAAAAGCCACATGCCAAGGGCCACCTGCAAGCAGCAAATGTCATCAAGCCAGGGTAGTCCTGTGCTGATGCTAGGGATGCTTCGCAGGAGCTAGGCCCCACCCCACCCCAGCAACCTGCCATGTTAAAGAACTGCAATGCCCCCTCACACTCACACTGATAATCCACATTCGGCATATGTAAAATACTAACAGCCTGATACCTGACTTCTTAAAACAGAGAAACTATGTTCAAGACTTCAAAAATACCTCTAAAGATGTATTTGTGGGGAGTGAACCTAGGGCTTTTGCACTTAACTACCTCCTCCTCAGCCCTGTATTATTTCTGACACAGAGTCTTACAAGTTGTTCAGCCTAGGCTTGAACTTGTGATCTTTCTGCCTCAGATCCAAAGTGCTGTGCTGGGATTACAGGTGTGCACCATCACACTCAGTTTAAAAACAGGTTTTATAGGGCTTTTGTCCTTACATACATCCTCTATACCATCAAACTGATTAAGACCTTTAGGAGGACTCGGGTATAAATGGACTGCGGGCTGTGCCGCTGTGATAGGATACATGTTCTAGTCTCTTATCTAGAGGTAAAGTACAGCCATCAAAAACAAAATCTAATTAATGTGAGATGAAATCACAGTGAAGGAACAGGCTGATAACAGTAGGAAACATGGTTTTTAGAAACGAATGTTTTACTAGAAGCATTTTAGAAGAACCAGAAAGTAGAACAATCCCTACTGGTTTAGAGAACGTACTTTTTCACTGTGGACACAGAGAAGTATCGGGAATGACTCTGGTGTGAAAACTTCAACACAGCAATATTGTAGGAACAGAATTCTGAATGTTAACTATCAACATATTTGGTCTCCCACTTTTTTTTTCCTTTTGAGACAAGGTCTCACTATGTAGGTACAGGCTGGCCTGGAACTTCCAGCGATGCCCTTGTTTCAGCCTCCCAAGTGCTGGGATTACAGGGGTGTGCCACCAGGCCCGATTTTCCCCATGTTTCTTGAATGATGCTGTGTCTAATGCCAACACCTGGGCTTTTCAGAACTGCAGAAACCTTGGTAAACACCTCTGGCCAGTGTTACTCTCTTATATACAGGCCTAGAGAAACAGGAGCTATGTGACTCTGAGGCCACAAATCAGCTTGTGGCAGAGAAGGTGCCAGGCTACCTTCGTCATGGGTCCCCAGGCCCAGGGGTCTTTTTAGAAGTGTCTGATTCCTAGCATGGAAATATATGAACAGCAATTTAATCATCTAATTAAAATCACTATCTAGTGCAGACCTGCAATTCCCTCTGGACTGAATTTCTGTTGGTCCTATAACAAGTGTAACAAAATATTTTAGAGTACTATATTCTGCAAGCAAAGTAGTGATTCAAAAACCCATAGTAGGGCCAGGGGTTTAGCTCAAGTGGCACAAGCGCCTGCCTGGCAAGCCTGAGGTTGTGAGTTTGATCCCTGGTATAAAAAATAACATAATTTAACATAAAATAAAATAAAACCAAACCCATAGTGGAAGACAAGTAACAAAGCTCTTTGCAATGTAAAAATACTGATAAATCTGGTGAAGTAATTTCCAGTGTTTAACCCAAAATATTATATGTGTTGTTCAGTATCAGCATTTTCTAAGTACACAATCAAGATTATGGAATACTGGCTTTTACAAAACTCCCATCTCATTATAGACTGGTACATTCCGAGTTGTCCAAATGACGCTAAGAGTATAAACTTAAAAAAATAACAACATCAGCAAAGAGTGAGATTTATCTAGATCACAAACTCTTGGATGGGAATCTATTCTACCACTACTGAGTGCTATCTGTTCGCATCAGAAACCAAGTCTTTCCCAGCTCAAAACATCTTATGAATTTATAAAACTGGAATGGTATGTGTGTGTGTGTGTGTGTGTATATATATATATATATATATATGTTTTTCCTACATTCTCTTATAAATTCCCCCCAGATTATAATTAACATGTATATATTTTTGAAACATTATTTGGTTTACATTTCAATAGTTATATTTGCAACTAATTTTGAAGTAATTCTGTTTACTAAATTAAACACTCAATAGGCAATAATAAATCATTAAACTTTTTAATTAAATTACAAATTTAATTAGCTTGGGGGCTTTACTTCCAAGAGGAAGAAAAGAAGTAACAGATTCTTTGTACTGGTATAGATTAAAAATTACCCAATAAGCTTGATCTAGCACTAACAACCTCAAGTTAATTACTGGAGAGCAACAATTCCAGCTCAGGTCACTGAAGCGAACACAGAGCCAGGTGTCCCACAATTAGGAGTCCTACAGTGAGGACAGTGCCACCGATTCTGAAATGCAGCAGGACACCAAGACCCTCCTGTGTCTTCCAGACACTTCACAAATGTAAGATTTTGTACTTTTCTTCTAAGCTAATCACTTATTGGCAAAAGCAACATTAAGATAAATATAGAACAATTCACCTGTGAGAATGCACAATTAAAAATTAAAACTTTCTTTAATGATAATAAATGTTTTAAGATATACTTCATCTTAAAGCAAGCTGCCAAAAATCTCTGACACACACTAGGAGTTAAAAACAGAAGATACTCCTGGACACACAGCCACTTTCAACTGAGCTCCCAGTACTAAAACCATAACCAGGTCAGATAAATAGCTCCCCTCTTACTAGTAACTAGCTTTAATTATAGTATTAACAGACTCAAAAATATACTTTCCTTCCTACTTTAGCATAAGCGAAAATGAGGGAAGAAGCAATGCTCTCCACCTAGGTCAGTATCTGACACTCCCTTTCCTCACTACTTCTTGCCACCCGAAATCTCTGAAATGGTAACACTGTAAATAACAGATGAATGACGCTGTAGAAAAAAAAAAACAGAAATAATTTCTCAGATAACTAAAGAGATGATCACCATAATAAAGACATGATTAGTGAATCTAGAATAGATACATGTAAAAAAAAAAAATAGAGGAGCTTAGGAAAATGATAGAAACTAGGAATGCCCAACATAGGAAAGAAATGGATTCCAAGAAACAGATTCAAACAGATATCCAAATTAAAAATTCTACTGAAAGTTAATGCAGCAGAATGAACCAATGTGAGGACAGAATATCAGATCTAGAAGACAGGTTTGTGGTTAGCATCACGAAAAGAAAGACTTCTTAAAAATAGCCAGGATCCACGAAAAATCAATCCAACACAACAGCAGCTGCTAGATGATGCAAAGAATAACAAAAAATTGCTCCAAATCAATGTAAACTCAGGAGATAGCACAAAGGACTGAATAACCTGTTCACAAAAGTAATGGCAGAGATGGGCGGGGGATATAGCTCAGTGGCACTGTGCCTGCCTGGCAAGTACAAGGTCATGACTACCAAAAAAAAGCAATGGCAGAGAAAATATATACATATATTTACACACACACACACACACACACACACACACACACACACACACACACACACGATAGCTAAGACAGTCATACTACTAATTTCTTTTAGTTCATTGAAGAGAACAGTTTTTGCTTATATTGTCTGACCAATTTTGCAAGCCTATATTTTGTAACCTGAGCAACTACTTTGAAGATAATATACAATATATTAACCACTGATAATTAAGTCTACCAACATCTTCCTATGACTCAATTACCATTCACAAACCTTCAGAAAATTCTTAAGTTTCAAAACTCACTACAAGAGACTTAATAAAATCATTGTCTATGTTTAAATGTTTTGAAACTTAAGTTTTATATGAACCTAATGAAAAAAACCCAAACATTTTAACATGAATCAATAGTTGGTTTAATCTATTGGTTACACTGAAAATATCAGTAATGGGCTGGGGATTTAGCTCAGTGGCATAAGCACCACCCTGGCAAGTGTGAGGTCATGAGTTCAATTCCCAGCACCAAAAAAAAAAAAAAAAAAAACCCCAAAAAACAAAACCCAGTAATAAGAGGCCACCATGAAATAGGCAAGGAAATAAATTTATTTCTCTCTCCAGATACATCTTCAATATTTTCTCTAAAATGTGAAATTGTGCTTATAAATCACATGAAAGGCATATAGAATTTAATTCTATACATGCAATGAAAACATGTATGCCTTTTTCTCCATTAAAGCTACTGGTACAATCACTTTTCCCAGATTAATAAAGCATGAGATGTGAACTTGTACATCAAGAGTGGAAGAATCCTTGTTACTGTGTAGAACTGCTGAGAAAAAGTAAAGGAAGACAGTGTCAGTCTTGCAGGGCACATAGCAGTCTAAATCGTGATTATTAATAACACAAATGCCGTCAGGCTGCCTCATCCTATTAGGATTTGGTGGCAAAGTTTAAACATGTTGATGCCTTTTGATTGGATGTGTCTGTATGAAAAGTACAGGTAAATTATAATACTTCCTGGTCTCTTGCAGACTATCTTTAAGTTTCCATTTCAAAGCTTTCAGATCCATCAAAGGAACAAAGAGCCAAGCCTCAAAGAACACTTGCCTACTACTTACAGAGGAAGGAGAAACACTTGGGGAATAAGTCAGTGTCCCCTGAGATCCAGCCGTGTTGGAACTTGGGGCGCTGAACAAGAAAGCAACACTCCCCCTTTCCTGGTAAGCGGTGGCAGTGCAAGAGTGCAGTGGGCGCGGCAAGGAGAAAACAAGTCAGCCTACTGATGTGTGGGCTGAGAATCAAAATTCCACCCGGCCCCCTAGCAACTGGAAAGTGTTGAGGTCGGCCTGAGTTGACAGCAACTAAATGCTTGTACTGCTGGGTTGATTACGCTGACCTGGGGCTAGAGGTCTGAGCATCTCTGGGGAGGATGACAGCATGCAATGTAGCAAATACGGGCGATTTCCTTCTACCTTCTCTTTGAAGGCCAGTATTGTTTTCACTGTTTTGCTTTGTTCTGATTGTCTTGCTCTATTCAATATTCTGTTTTGATAGGTTTTATAATGTTCTGTTTTTGGTTTTTGCTATACCTGACTGAACGGACAACTATTGTGAAGATAACAAGATATACCATGGAACCTATAACTGTTAACCTGGTATCCTGCCCTGAAGTTCTGTACCAATTTCAAAAAAAACAAAACAAACCACCATTTGGATAGAGACCATACATTCAGAGGAGAGGCAGGAAGACAGCATGATAAGAACAATAAAATGTATGTGATTAAATATGACTGCAGCAAAAAGTATTCTCTGAGGCTAGCAACAAAGAGGTAATGATAAAGTGCTTGACAATGAAAGGATACCACACAAATAAATAACTCAAAGAACGTAAAGTTGTCCTGAAAGCAAAGAGGAGCTGCTGCAAGGTTTAAGCAAAAGAATGAAATTATCAGGGCTATATTTTTGACAATTCAGTGTGGCAACACATATAAAGAATACAGTTCTAACACCATGGCATGTAAATGCACAAGGAACCCTGAAGAAATAGGTCTAAGTCTAGATCTCAGGACAGTGACAGCCAACGACCAGGGTTACTCCAGTCTTCTCAGTAGTCTAGGGTGACCACGGGACTGAACCTGTGCACAAAGTAGATCATCTGCATGCACAACACCATAGCTACAGGATAGGCACAGATGCTAAAGTCAATGACAGGGCCGCTGATAAGCATGGGCACAGAAAGGGGTTCTAGGGGAGACGAGCATTCATTCCAGACGATGAGCAGGAATCTTACAGGTCCTGAGAGACATTTTTCTCACTAGCAGCTGACCACAGAGTCCTGAGATGTTACTGTGATAAGGAGAAAAAGAGGAGTGGAGGTCACTGAATAGTTGAAGCTGCTTATATGAAAAAGATTACCAAGAGAACCAACAAAAAGAATAGAAAAACTGAAAAAGGAAACAATACTGAGACACAAAGGACCAATGAAGGAAACAGAGCAGAAGTCAAAAGTGAAAGAAGTCACAGGAATATGGTGTCTGAAGGAGTTGGGAAAGGATCAGGGGAGGAAGGATGAGACCATCAAAGCTTGCACAGGAAAGCTACCTGGAATGAGCCATGGAGGCCCTAGTGGGCATCTGGATGGTCACAGAGGCAGCAGTGCACACAAGGTGGGCAGGACAGCTGAGGAAATGCCATGGAGCCTGTGCACCTACTCCAGAGGCCCATTCAGGATGGCAATGAACAGCCTCACCAGAAACAAAAGCTGCCGCCTTTCACATCTGCCTGACACCCTTGCTACTTTGGACAGTGGACAGGTGTCATCTGCACACAACCACTTGGTACTAACTTGCATTTTAAATAGTGAATATACTTTCTTAAGGACAAAAACATCTTTTTTGTAGCGGTGGGGATGGAAACTAGAGCTTCTTGCATGACATCTCTACCACTGAGCTAAATCCCCAGCCCAAAGAAAAAATAATTTTAAACCCAAATTTTATACAGATTTCTAAGTCCCACAATAAGAAATTTCCTTTCAATAAAAAAAGCTGACAACTCATTTAATACGTAACTTAAAAACTCAATCCCAACACCAACAAAATAACCCTGCAAAAGCTCTGTAGGACTTTTGCAGGTTCTCACACATACATTTCCTACAGTTCCTACAGAATTTTGCAGGTCCTTACACATACATTTTTTTCTGTCCTCTTTATGTGAGTGTAGGTAATTACACGCACTGCTCTCTAGTTCTTTTCCTCATGTGTGCATCTGTCTTAGAAATCTTCCCATGTTGATGCAGAAAGGGCCTACAGATCCCTTTATACTCCCAATGATCAATATTAGACATTAAAACTGCAAATCTCAACCATGACCGTAAGAGGGACTAACATTAGGCAGGGAGAACTCAAGGATGAATTACCAGCCGGGGAGTATACTAATAAACTTCTTAATGCTTTTAAAAAACTGAAGCCAGTTCAAACTACAAAAGTTAATGCAGGCCTACCTGCTGTTTCAGGAGCTATGAAAAACACTCTGAATGTACTTAAAACCTAATATATCTAAACCATAAATAAAGTAGTTGCTAGAGCAGCTTCTTAAATGAAACAAGCGATGTGCTCACAAGACTGAGCCCAGAAAGCTGCTCTGCCATTACGTACCTTAAGCAGCAGCTCATCAATGACTCTCAGCCAGCACAGGGATGAACTCATATCTAGCAATCACTCCACTATGGTAATGGACTCAGGGCCACAAAAAAAAGCAGGGGTCCCAGCTCCTGTTCCACCCACAAAGAGCTCATGCATGGTCCACTGGGGTCACAGTGCTGTGGTGTCTGACTTCCTCTGTGGGTCTTTTAAATAGCAGCAATCTCTGCCTAGGATGCCAGACAATGGCACATACTTACAAGGCAATTCCAACCCACAGTGCACTTCTGGTTTGTGTCCCAGACAACAGGAACTACTCAGCCAACGTGGCAGGAATCCACATGGCACCTGCTTCTTGGCAGGCAGTGTCTTCTGCAATCTGCCTTGAGACACCCGGCCCTCAGGCTCAGCAGTGCTGCCGCAGAGGGTCGGTCACAGAGCAGCTGGAAGACTTCTCTATGGGTGCTCCAGAAACCATTCCTCCAGATGGGAGGACACAAAACAGTTCAGGATCACTATCACACATCCCTAAGACCAAACTAGCTGTAAATTCAGACTTGAACATTTTGCTTCATCTCAACCAAGTGTATTTCAAAGCCTTGAAAAATAAAATATACTCACTAAATTTCCAAGGGAGACCTGATAACAAAGGTACTATGAGAAAAGGTGAAAAGCAGAATATACTGTTTCTACTATGCAGGCAGGAGCCTAATGTTTCAGCTCAGCTGTGTGGCAAGGATTAAACTTTCCTTATAAGATGCCCACGGCCAGGGGTGGTGGCACATGCCTGTAAACCCAGCACTTTGGAGCTGAGGCAAGAGAATTGCTAAGAGTTTGAGGCCAGCCTGATTTCAAGGCCAGCCTCAAGTACACTAATGAGTCCCTGTCTTTAAAAAAAAAGACACTACACAAATAGCCAATCTGATGTGCTAGTGATTACACACAGTGTGCCAGGAAAAGGAGGTCAACTATATTAATTGTTTTTAAAAAAGAAAACCTTTCATTTTCTACGAAGTGCCTGGAGAACTCGATATTCTACAGCTTGTCCCATCAGGAAATACTGACTATCAAGTGATGACAAGGGAGGTGGGTATGTGTGGGACGAGGAGACCTGCCTGACTTTGGGCACCATCATTCGGTGCTGCACCATTAGCGTGTGGCAGATGGAGGCCATCCGTGTGAAGACCTCCTCACTGGCCGAGTCCCGCCACACCAGGTTTAGCAGGGTGTTGGTCTGCTGCTTTGTGTCCAGCTTCTTGAGACACTCCTCAGTGATGTAGTGAGTAGACAGCCGGCCATCCTCCTGCAACAACCAGGACAGGGTTCTGAGCATCAGCAATGTTCCAAGGCGCCCTCTCCCCCACAGAGAAGACAAGAAGCAGGCCAGTCTGACAACTACCCACATCAGACATGGTGACCCTAAAGCACTCCTGGCCCATCTGCCATCCTGCAGAGCTCTAGTTACCTCTTGGCATCTGTTGTGCCCAGCTGATAGCACAGGAACTGTAATTGTGTGGTTTCTGCCAGCCAATGACGTTTTAGTATTTACGTTTTAAGAAAAATTCATTACAAATATTTTAGATTGAGTTGTAGCAAGATAGCATTTTCACTTTACATTATTTGAGAGGTCACAGCTTAAAGAAAATATGAATTAATCTTTCAGTACTGGAGATTAAAACTAGGGCCTTATACTAAACTATATCCCTGTTACCTTTTTTTTTTTTTTTTGGTACTGGGGATTGCACTCACGACCTTGCCCTATCACCTTTTGAGAAAGCGTCTGAATTAAATTTTCCAGGCTGTACTTCAATTTTTAATCTGCCTGCCTCAGCCTCCGGAGTAGCTGGAAACAAAGGTGTGCGCCACTGGACAGGGAACTATCAAAGGATATAAATATATATAATAACAAAGCCTAAAACACTATGCCACACAGCACACTCATTTAGGGCATTAACCAAAAATACATGCTTTCACACGTGTAAATAAGAACACGCGTAATTTTAAATACTGCTTACTATACCACTTAGAAACTTTGATATATGTAACTTAGAATAATTTACCAAGCACAATATTGCTTTAGGTTACAAATCATAAACTTCATCTGCTAAAGTTGAATCTTTAAGATGCATATAAAAAGATGTCAGAGCACAGGTACTACTTTTGAAGTGTATAATTTAAAAATAAACTATACATAGTAAGTAAACAGATTACACAGAAACTATAAGCATCCACCAGAACATTCAGCCATAGACAAAATTTTATAAAGGAGAAACTAAAAAATCTTATACAACCAAATGAAGTTCTAGAGCGTGAGGATCACAGGAGAGAAAGGCAGTATGTAAACAAGGACATAAAAGAGGGTCAGAAGTAAAGAACAGTGCCTGGCTCACAACTAGGTCCCATGGTTTCTCAACTCAAACATGGGCAGAAAAAAAAAGGGCAACACTAAGGCCAAGGAAAAACAAAAAGGATGACAAACAGAAATAAACTGGAAAGTTGGACATAAACAGACCTTGAAGCACGTACCTATTAAGAAAGCTAAGTGGAGGGACACTTTGTACAACCAGTAAAAAGACCTTTCCTTTGGTTGGACAGCAGAGTCAAACACAAGGCCTTGTGTGAGCCGGGCCAGTGCCCTCCACAGCCTAACTGAAGCCTTGCCTGGTGCCCTGTGCGGGTGTCTGTGGTCTGCTGCCTCAGGGATGTCCCTGAGGGAAGCCTGTCACTCCCTGGCTACAGAGTCTATACCCTCAGCAGTATGTGCACAGTAAGTACATTGTATAAAAATAAATTTTTATTTTCACAGATCCTCTGGAAGATAATTATTCACATATTAAATTTCTTCTAGAGACAAACTTCATCTGTATTCTAGCTATAAACTGCCACTTTTTTGGACATACAACAAAATTCATACTTTTGGTTGTACAGTTCTGAGTTTTGCAGTTTTTTTGTTTTTTTGTAGTTCTAGCATTGAACCTTGTGCATCCTAGACAGCTATTCTACCACTGACCTATGTCTCCAGGGTCTTGATAAGACACTCAGTTTGGCTTTCAACTTGGGGACCTCCTACCTCAGCCTCCAGAGTAGCAGGGATGTGCACCACTAAGACTGTCTAGTTCTGGTTTTGATATGACAATTCCAGTACCCACTAGAACATTCAGTTGTACCCCATTTATACCCACAGTAACCCTGGAAGGAACACCCTGTTCTCAATGCATTCTGGCCACTCCACACTGAGCAGCTGTCTGCACTGTAAGCACAGCACTCACCTACCCTGTACTTCCTGACACCCTGAAAACATGCTTCACCTGAAATGGAAACAAGTGTATTTGGGATTCAAATCAGTATTTATCATAAGAAACACCCTAACCAGAAACAGGAGGGAACTAGAAAAGCGCCTGGGGACAGTCTTGGGTACAGGTGCTGCTTACTGGGGTGGCAGGCTGGTCAGCCTCCTCACTCTCGTCCTCTGAGTCACTGGAGGTGTCATGGGAGCTGGTGCTGGCAGGCGAGGCAGGCAGCTGGGAAAGGAAGGTCTGGAGCACATGTAGATACACCAGCAGGCCCTCCTCAGAGAGTGTCCCTGCAGAATAAGCAGGCATGACCCCCTTAGCTAGTGTCACTTCCCAGATACAGCACTGTCTCTCTGTCTAAATTCCACTGTGGCATGCTACACAGTGCATGTGGTCCCCATCTCACGATGTGCTCACAATGAGCAGGATCCCTTGTCACCTCTGATCATTATGCCAGTGGGGCAACCAGGACCAGTTTAGCATGCCCAACTACCAGGGCAGAGGAAGGCAAAGACTGATAGGATCTCTGCACCTGGCTATGCACCAGCATAATAAGTAGTGCAGGCTGCAGCATCTCACAGTTCTGTAAATTGCCCTAGGACAAAAGCAAGCCCCAGTGGGGCCCGTACACTCCAGTTTCACTGTCTGGTCATTAGCACAGGTGACTATGGAGGATGTGTAATCAGGTCTCAAGTGGGGCAGGCTTGTGAGACTGAGGCCTCATACCAGGGTCCAGCCTTCTCTGGAAGTAGAGTCAGCACTAACTCGGTTATAAGATGCCCAGCCACTACCCACCGTGGGGTGGCCCTGTGTATAGGAACCTCCATGGAGGATAGCATAGCAAGTAAGCTGAAAACTGCCTGGGCTTCCCAGGTCTCCTTGCACTCAAGCACCCGGAGGCACACTATAAACACCAAATACCCCAGGACAGTTGCCCCACGTGTCTGCCTGCCCATGCATGAAGCCCTCCCCAGGCCGTGGTCTGACCAGTCTGTCTGCAGTGCCCCCTCTGAAACCCCAGGACACCATTTGCTCCAACCCACTCGTCCCTGCCAGGGCTTCTGTTGGTTATCTGCTCTTGCTACCTACATGGGAACTGGGCTAAAATGTGCCTCGTATTTCATACCTAAATGATTTTCGCCAACAGTTAAAACAAAATAGAAAAGCCACGGTGCTCCAGCGCTCCTGTTTGAACATCTACTCTCCAGTAACAACAGCGCATTCAGAAAGGGTGCAAAAGGGAAAGCAGTCTGTACATCTGCTAATGCCGGGATGATGAAGTGAAAGAGCTGCTCTGTAAAAGGTGCCGCCAGAAACTCCTCCGTGAAGGCTGAGAAAACTTGCTGCCTGGAAAGGAAAACGGAAGCTTTCTGCAGACTCAAAATTAACTGTTCATCAAATCCATACTTATAATTACTTTTCCAAATACCTTTCTAAACAATCTACATTCTAAATTTAACTGTTTAACATCAATTAGATGAACCTGAAATAAACCCTCATTTTTGTATCTTCTCACAGCTTATACAAAGTAGGACAATAACAATGTTGTCAGAAATTTTGGAGGGGAGCGTACTGGGAATTGAACTCAGGGCTTCACACTTACCAGGCAGGTGCTGTGCCACTGAGCTACATCCTTGGCCCAGAAATTACAAATTTATATTAGGTTAAACTAGAAAGAGAAGTACTCTAGTAACCGTTCCTGTGGACTAAGCCATAGCAACAAAGTAAAAACCTGACTCACAAGCCTGTATTTAAAGCAATGTCTCTAGCGGTAGTGCATGCCTGCAATCCCAGCACTTTCTGAGGCAGGAGGATCACCTTGAGCTCAAGGGCAGCCTGAACTACACAGTAAGACCCTGGCTCAAAAAACTGAAAATAAAAAACAAAAACAAAACAAAGAAAGCAAGCAACATCCCATGGAGAGTTACTGTGGGAGCCAGATTTTAAGACATGACATGGGGAGACCTATTCCTCTTACCTACCTTGCACCTTCCAAACAGGAGTTGTATGTAAAGTGCAACGGTTTTAGGACATTCTCCAACAAAATTTTTGCTATAGGAACTCGAGACAAATCAGAATATTCAATACTTGATGGAAGCTTGCTGTTAATCAACAAATAAAGAGACCTATAATACCCTAAGAGAAAAGAAAAACATTTAAAATTTTTTCTTATGACAAAGGAAAAAAATCATTAATTTTTAAGTCCCTTTTACAAAATTTCTACAGCTCTGAACTCTGAATTTAGGTTAATTCTTCTAACATTTTACTGAGGTAAACTTTAAATATACACATTAGTTAGGTGATTGGCACCCCCCCCACCAGGTACCCATTGCACAGCACTAACCACTATCAATGCCAGCCAACCAGATAGATTTCAGGATGCCACCCAAAGAGAAGACTCCCAGTCTCATTTGCCACAGCCTCTTCCCTTAGGTTTCCATTACAGAAACTGACATATCTAGCTACCAGAATCCGGGCACTGAGAAAATGAACTGGATTAAAGTCACTTCATGCGGACAGAAACAATTCTAATGACCTCCACTACATCTTTCTTTCTGAGAGTCTGATATGATTTCAGGTTGTGCAGTAAACCCATGGTCCAAATGATATATGCTTTTAGAAATAATCTCCCACACCTCTGCAAATTAAGAACTATGTTCAGGTGTGGTTTGTAAGAGCTTAGCTTTCCTTCAATGAAAATGACTTGGTAAGATTTACTTTTGTAGCAAGACAGGCTGCTCACATGGCACGGCCCATGAGACCGAGGTGCCACCCCTCCAGCCCATCGGAGATGATGGGATGAAGGGAGTTCTCCTGCTCCCTCTCACTGCAAACTTGCTGGGTTCAAGGGCTGGAGCAACTTCTGAAAGCGATTTCCACTCTCATGTTAATCCGAGACAATGAGGCACAGTGGGCCTGCCTGCTTCCCTAAGTTCACAGTGGCCCAGGACAGCAGTAGGCCCCTCTGCAGGTGCAGGGTGTCAAGGCAGTACTTGCAAGGAAAGCACACAGGCCTATGAGGACCTTGTCGTGTCTCCCCATGGGTGTGGCCCCACCCTGCTTACCACTGTGAATCATGTAGTGCAATATTTGTTCAATGATTGACACCACGTAGCCAGCATCTTGCAGGACAGGCAAATAAGTGTTTTCAGAGGAAAACACCTCAAGCATCCGCATTGGGAGAGCAACATTCAAATTGTCATCAGTACAGTTCTGCAGCAACCTGAAGAAAGGAAGGAAACACAAGCCTTGCTGGATGGCCAGTCACCAGAGTTTCCCCAAATTCTTCTCAGTTACTATGGTGAGTATCTGAATCTCCATTCTGCAGCCACAGTGTCTGACGAGATCCACAGATAGACAGAAGACAGATGCTGTTCAGGCTTCTTCAGAGTCTTCACTAGGTTCAGAGAGGAAAAAATGCTCATGCCCAGAAGGAAAAGCACACAAGCACACCAAAGATGGCAGGCACTGTGTGTATGTGGTCTAGGCATACAGATGTTCTAGAGGAGCTGTACTTACCTGCCCCCAGAGGACACATCACAGGCCTCCAAGTTTCCTTCTGGCCCAAAGGTCCCAGGCAGAAGCTGTCCCTCTGACCAAAGCTGCCTCTTATGAATAGGAATTAGAGCCAGAAGGGAGGCACAGCTATCACAAAATTTAACCTAATTTAAAAATAGTCTCAATGTCTTTTTCTTTAAACAAACTCTAGAGTCCTGATTTACACATTATTCTCTACCCATGTGAGGCAGTTGGCAGCCTGTACTTGGCATACCAAGCCCATCACTCCAAAAGTTGCTCTCAGCGTCTCCAGTTGCTCCCCCTTCACTGCTTTTCTCTGCAGCTATCAGTGGGGCCACAGTCCCTGCTCTGCAGGAGGGAGCAGCCTATACAATATCTCTCTGCAGTATAGACCTAACATACCTCTAATACCTGGTCCTAGCCCCTGTCCAGGAATGGTCACTGTGTGTGCTCAACAGGGGATGTCTACATGTGGTTTAACGGCAGCAGCATAAACACTCCAGGACAGACCTCAGTGCAATGTGCCTGCCCTCTCATTGTCCAAAAACTCCTAGGTGAGGATCCCTGGGTCACAGGGAAGCGGTGGCTCTGGCTTTCTAAGAAACCACCAAATGTGTAACAGATGCAATGGAGACGTCAGCTGCTCCACAGCCTAACTTTTAAAACAACCATTCTAAGGAATCTGTAGCTCTAAGTCACTGTGACCAGAATTCCTGGTGATCATGGTGTTTTCAAGGGAGCAACGCTCACTTGGGAGTCCTTTCACAAGGGCCTGCCTGCCTGCTGACAAGATGGATAGTTGTCCTCCTCCTCAAGGTCACGCCTTGTCCTCTCACCCACTCAGATACATCCTTCCAGCTGTTCTGACCATCTCGGCACTTTTTCCTCAATTCACACATCCCACTGCATTTATGAGGACACCTAACATTTCACAAGATAATTCCAGGTTATTATTATTATTTTGAGGTAGGGTCTTTTGCATAGTTCAGGCTGCCCCTGAACTCACTATGAAGCCCAGGCTGTCCCTGGACTTATGGCAATCCCCCTGCCTTGGTCTCCTGAGTGCTGCGATTACAGGTATGTGCCACCAAACCTGGTACCAGGTTATCCTTGCAATAAAACATCATCTAGAAGATACTTTTGTGTTTTAATTTTTGTCATATGGGTCAGAATTACCTACAGCAAAAAAATCACAGCATGCAGAGTATTTTATGTCTTATCCCCAAGAAACTTATGGAAAAGCCACTGTCTCAGAAAACAAAACTCAAAAGCTGTTTCCCCAGACATCTGAGGTGGTCAGCACACTATGTAAGTTACTGTAACAGAATTTACCTGCAACAGAGGCTCATCAGCCTCTTGATTTGAAACAAGCATGTCAGTCTCTCAGCTCCGTCCAGCTGCTTAACAAACACAGAGCTATGTTTGATTAGGTTCTGGTACAGCCATATCTGGAACAGCAAAGCACATAAAATACAACTCTCAATTCATAAAAATGTTTGCTAATTTACTTACAAAGTCTTCTCAAGTAGTAACACATACTTAAACCTAACCAAAAACTAGTAGGTTAAGTTTTTCAAGTCTATTTGTAATATTTGCACTTTTCATCTTAATACCTAAGTATCAAGCTAAATTACTAAATAAGTTACTGCAATGAAGTACTTTAACAAAACTTATGCTGTGGGTGCAAAAACAGTTCATCTACAAAAATCAGCAAGTCGTCCTAAAAATACAAGAAAGACAGGATTAATCTTAGGCTAAGTGGGCTGCCTATTTCATGGCTCCACACTTCCAAGCAAGGACAGGTCTGTGATCAGGCCAAGACAGCCCACTTGCCTGGACACGAGGGCTGGCCAATGAATTCAGCATGGTGCAATCTTTCTGTCCCTAACATTCCAATATACTGTCAGCATGCAGTACATATACAGTTGCTGTAAGTGATTCTGAAAATGCAACGCCTAACAAGGAATGTCTTCCACTTACTTTATTTTTGTGAAACAGACTGGTATTCTATTTGTTTTGTAAGACTCACAACAGTTGGAATTAAAAAGCTTCAGAAACATGAGCCAGGGAGCCATTTTTCTATTAACTTTAAGTGGCTTCTTCTTTGACATTAAAACTTGTTTGATATAAAATGGTATTAAGTATTAAATATTGGAAATAATGGGAAAACTTCTCAAACAACATTTTAGAGTGTGTACTATGCTGGGAGGAAGTAATTCTGTGATGCATTCTGCAAAGAAAAGTAAGAAACTAAAAAGTGAGCCAAATATTAACTCTAAAAAACTGAAGGCAAACTGTACATGAAATAGAACCACAGTACAGCATTTGATTTAGCAGAGAACCATATTTAAAGTCATAGCATAAACGAAGGGAGGAGACAAGAAGGTAGCAATCCATGTCATGCTTAGCTTTGTACTGGGTGTCTCTGAGACACCATGAATGGCAACATCACACTTGCTCCAGGGAACTGAAAATGGACCAGCAGGGACTTTTCCACAACTGCTCTTGCAATCAATGTTATATGACTGAACAGAAGACATTCAAATCCACTTTTCTTGTATGAAACAGCTTTGATGACATTGTATTCTGCAGATTTCAGAATCTGCACCAAAGCGATTTGCATTGCACGCTGGCAGTAGAAACTAAGTGGAGATTAACTGGTGTGGTGGCACGGCCCTGTATCCCAGCTGAGGCAGAAAAAGTGCTGCAAATTTGAGGCCAGTCTGGGCTAGTGAATTCAAGACCAGCCCGAATTATATAGTGAGACCCTGCCTCAAACAAACCAAAAAAAAAAAAAAAAAGAAACTAGATCAGGGTCATGGACTAGGCTTCTTCTTAGAAGGGAATGGGAACAATACCCCAGTACTTGCTCTAGTCCTTGCTCCTTAGCAACCTTCTCATCTCCAAGACTAGAGCATGAGGACAGGGACAGTTGTGTGGCCTGCCTGCAGCTATGTCTGATGCTTTTCCTCAGGAACTTCAGACAAGAAGCTCACAACATGCCTGCTTGGTTGTGGGTCTCCAGGCTGTGCCATTCCACAGTGCAGGGGATCACTTCCATGTCCCCACTACTAGACGCAAGCTCCAGACATGCAGTCAGGGACTCTTTTGTCCTCGGGTACTCACCACAGGGAAAATTTTCCAGGAAGCACGCTGTATAGCATGGAACCTATTTTTCATTGTAGACCTTACCTTTTAAAATACAATTTGGGGGCTGGGGATATAGCTTAGCGGCACAAGCATCTGCTTGGCCAGCACAAGGTAGTGAGTTCTATCTCCAATACAAAAAAAAAAAAAGACAGAGAAAAATACAATTTGAAATTTCATTACAGATACTGTAAATGGAAATTTCTAAGAACAGGCAAATTGGTAATAAGTTCCATTTTGAAACAATGACTCCCTGATGTACCTGTACCTATCTCCCAGTGTTCATGCACACCAGTACCATCAGAGCTTATGACATTCTTAGGAAATGCACGGGGTGGGTTGTCCACCTGGGAAATGACCCATGTTCAGATGGGCCCGTGATGAAGGTTGGGGTTGTGTGAGCCAGGCCCACTGCTAACTCCTAGGGCCAGGGCAGGGAGGTATCAGCAGAACCTACTTCTTTAGTATTTGAAATTTTCTGCATTAAAACTATGAAAACACCTTAAAATGTATACTGAATTGTAAGAGGAGAAAAGCATCAACACAAAGGTGCAGAACATTTCTAAGGGCTCAAACAGAATGGAGGACTTAGTTGGCTTTTGCATCAGACACCATCTCTGTTTTTCAAAAAAGTTGGAAGACATACAGTATAAACAATGGCAAGTGAAATATGCACATGCACTCACCAAACGCTTTGAGTCTTCACTTTGCTTGTAAAAGAACAGAAGCTGCCTCACCAGGACAGTAAGGTTGGGGCCACTGCCCAGGGAAAAGGTGCCACCCAACTGCGCTGCATTGGCACAGCGATCAAACGCACTTCTTTGGAGGGAGTACTGCAAGCAAAGGGAACAATGCATAAACCTGCTACTCAAGACCCCCAGTTCTTACAATCTAAGTGCTAATGACTGTACAGGAATCTCGGACATTGACAACTAAGATGTTGCTATGGAAATTATTGGTGAAAATTTGAAGAACCAAAAAAGTTCCTGAATGCCCACTAAAAGAATCTTTCGAGTGTACCTGTAACCCCAGCCCTCTGCTCACTGGAAAGATGAAGTATGAGCCTAGGTAGTAAATCAGTGACTTAGTGAGTCCCTGTGTCAAAATTACAAATCAAAAGGGTTGGGGATGTAGTTTAGTGTTAAGGTCCTGAGTTCAACTCCCAGTACTATAAAAAGAAAGACAGAAAGAAAGAGAAGCCATTTCAGTACTTCCTTCTATTCTGATCTGAGATTGTGGTTTGGCTCATGTTTATATCTTACTATTTAAAAATACTCAAAACATCCAGATATCATGGCTCATGCCTGTAATCTTAGCACTTGAGTGAAGCAGTAGGACTGCACAAGTTCAAGGCCAGCCTGGGTTATATAACAAGACCTTGTCTCAAAGCAACCCTTCCCAAGCCCACTATAAATTTATATGTAAATATAACTAATGACATATTTTATTATCTATTTGTGGTACAGGGGATAGAATTTAGGGCTTCGCCCATTCTAGGCAAGTGCTCTATCACTGGGCTACATCCCTGGCCCTAATGGTACTACTATAAATATTTGAAAAATCACTTCCGGGCTGGGGATTTAGCTCAGTGGCATAAGCGCCTGCCTTGCAAGCATGCAGTTGTGAGTTTGATCCCTGGTACTGGTTTTAAGGGGGCAGGGTGCTGGGGATTTAGCTCAGTGGCATAAACGCCTGCCTGGCAAGTGCAAGGTCATGAGTTCGAACCCCAGTACTGCAAAAAAAAAAAAAAAAAAAAAAAACAAAAAAGAAAAGAAAAAGAAAAATCACTTCTAATATTACCTTTCCTTAAACAGGTTTATAAAAACACAGACAAGAGATATTACTCATAAAAACAAGACCACATTTAAAATCAACTCTCATTCGACACTCTAATTGTTTTAAAAACAAACTTACTTGTTGTTTTCTGTCTCTGTATCCTCTAATAAATGACTGGATAATTATTGCGTTTTTCAATCTTCGCCTTTCTTCCTGTATAATTGAGACAGGAGGCAAAGAACGATTGGTCAAAATCAGGCAAAATCAGACTTAGCAAGGATTTTTTAACAGCTGTATACTTCCTGCACCACACAGTTCTCTGACACGCACCATTCATGCAGTATGCTTGGCAACACAGCCAGAGTTACAGGCCATCGCCATCACCACCACCGAACTCTGCGTGCATTCATAACCCACCCCTATCACCCCACATTAATAACCTATCTCTATCAGTTTTCATGTGCTGTACCCTCCCCACCCCAGAATCGTATGACACAGGTCGCTTGTCTGGCTTCTCTACTTAGAGATTCACACAGCCCGCGGCATGTGCTGGTACCTCATTCCTCTTTCCAGCCAATGGAAAGATACACATATGGTATCTTACACTGTTTCTCTGCTCACGAGCTGCTGGGTCCTTGGGTTGCATCCATCTGGACTATCATGAACAGTACTGCCCTGAACACTCATGTCCACACTTTTTGTGGACACGGTTTTCATTTCTCTTGGGTATCTCCCTAGTATATTCATATTTCTGCCACATTTTCCAAAATGCCTATGCCATTTTACAATGCCACCAATACACTAAGACTAAAAAGTTTTAAACATTAAAGTACAGACAATACAAACCTCTATCTTAAAGATCACTTGCAAAAACTCCAATCTTCACTGACTTGAGACTGTTTTTAAAGAGCTCAGAGCCCTAACAGAAACACATTCTAAACTCCCATCCCTATACTTCTGTAGTGCCCCAATTCAACTCCTGCACAACAATGAAGTTGTGACAGGTAGCTCCCACACTCAGCACACAAGGACCGGGAAGCATGGCCCATGGTGAAGACCAATCAGCCTAAGCATAACAGCCAGAGTCCATCCCCTTGTGGCTCCAGCACACCAGGCACCACATCACACACACCTGCAGCCACTGTGGATCTTTCTGTACCCTGGGGATGCGATGCACACTACTTACCACCCACTCAAGGGGACTGAGAACAGCCTCAGGACAGGTTACTTCTCAGGTGGTCTAGAGACAGCAGGCCTGATAGGCCAGGGTAATACTGTCCTCATCACTTCCTGCCAGAGGTAAGTGGAATGCTAGCCAGGCCCACAGAAGACTCAACTGCTACACTCTAGACACTGTTTAAAAATCTACAATCACATTTAAGTAAAAGACGAGAGCTGAAAAACCTATACAAGAATGAAAGAAAATGCTACACCTGAAACTTGACAAGCTGAAATTAAGAATTCAATGGTGAATTTTACAATTAGACACCACTAAAGAGATAAACTATAACTTAGAAGTTCGTTTAGACTAGCTGTGTGGCATATACCATAATCCTGGCTAAGAGGAGGCTGAAATGGGAGGATGACAAGTTCAAAACTAGCCTGGGAAACTTCCCAAGACCCTGCCTCAAAATAAAATTAAAACAAAGAAAAAAAAAACCCAACAACAACAACAACAACAGAAAAACAACCAAAGGGAGAAGGGCACACTTGGTTCTCTTGCTTAGCATGCAAGAGACCCTGGGTTCAATCTCCAATACTCCCAAAACAAAAGCTGGGCCACATGAAATACCCAGACTGGAAGTGGCTATGGTCTGGCAAGCCGCAGCCACCCCAGGGCAAGAAGCAAGAAGCAACAACGTTTCCTGAGATCTGTGCCATGTTGGAACTTAGGGCGCTGAGCAACCCGGCAAGCAGCCTGCCCTGGTAAGTGGCTGTGGTCTGGCAAGCCACGGCCGCCCCAGGGCCAGCAGAAGCAAGAAGCAAGAAGTAACTGTGTTTCCTGAGATCCGCACCATGTTGGAACTTAGGGCACTGAGCAAACCAGCAACCAGCCTGATGTCTACCGGGGCGCGGGCTTAGAATCAAACATACCACACCCCCACACCCCCGTAGCCAGTGGGATCCACGGATCTTGGCATCTCTTGGGAGCTTGAAGGTATGTAATGCAGCCAGTGGGGGGAATTTCCTTCGACTATCTCTTTGAAGACAGATATTTTTATTGCTGTTTTGCTTTGTCCTGATTAATGGTGTTGCTCTATTCAATATTCTGTTTTGATAAGTTCCATAATAGTGTGTATTTCTTTTGATTTTGCTATACCTGATTGAAAGAAAAACTATTGTGAAGATAACAAGATATACAATGGTGCCTATTACTGTTGCCCTGGTGATCTGCTGTGAGGTTCTATACCAATTTCACTACACTGTCTCAATTGGCTTTATTCCATCCTATTTTGTTGTATAGTTGTATATTACTACCTCCAAGTTAATAAAAAAATTTAAAACAAACCAATAGAACATAAGAAAACAAGGTAACAAAATACCTCCAAAAATTCTCAACTCCACCAAAGGGGATCCATGTGGCATGGATGAGGAGAAACTCAAAAACAAAACAACAGAATTATATAAGGTGATTAAAAAGGAAATAACAACAACAAAACAGATCAATAAGGTACTGAGCAAGCAGAAACATGATATAACTAAACAGATAATGGACTTAAAAAGCAAAAGAAGGGAAACAAAGTGCTCTAAAGGATATAACGGCATGTATGTTTAAGTGTGTAGGATTGATAACCGTATTAAGTTTTTTTGGATCATTGAACAGAACTGTTTGCAGCCTCACTGTTTGACTGTCCACTTTGTATGCTTTAATTTTGTAACATGAAAAACTATTTCTAAGACAACAATATGTAATTTATCAACTAGTGACTTCTTACTGTTTTTTTTGAAATTCTGTATTATTTCTACCGTTTTTTTCTGTTTTGCTTTTTTTCTCTTTAAATAAAATTTTTAAAAAATACCCAAACTGAAGCACAGGTATGTGAAAGGATAAACAGAGGAAGGCACACAGGAGACTTGCAGGACACTAGGCAAAGGTCAAGCATGTGTGCAGTCAACTTGCAAAGGGGAGAGGACAAAGCAGATGAAGAACATGGATAATAACTGCTCTTCTCAGCTGGTGATCTCTCAGGGACACTGCTGGCTGTCACAATCAGGGAGGAAATGCTAACGATATCTACTGGGTAGAGGTCAGATGTCCTCCAGTGCACAGCACAGTCCGCACAACAGTAAACATCCACTCAGAATGCCAACGGCAAGGAGGCTGGATCCTCTGCTCTGCTGCTTCCTCTGACTTTCCAAAGGCACCTGCTTCCCTCCATCCCGCTCCACAGGTCTTCCCAGTGACCAAGCATGACTCTGCTGTCTCCACAGCTCTCTGCACACTTTCTTTGTAATGCCCACTGAGGGAAAGGACCCTCATCTACTCCTCTCACTGCTCAGACACCCAACAAACTATTGATAAGTCAGCTGCTAAAAACAGAATGAAAAACTGGACCTAGAAAAGTGAGTATAAGTACTGATAAATCAGCAAGTCATTCTGACAATACCCTCTGAAAGCTATAAGGCAAAGGGGAAAACAAGGAACATGGTTGGCTCCTCTCTCCCTGCTCCCCCAGACAACTAAGACCCATGCTGGAAGCCAAGTGTGCCCTCCTTGTGCAGAAAACACAAATGCTGCACACCAGGAAGGCTTCCTGCGGGCACAAAGGCCTCCCTCTTACCAGCCTGCTTACCAGCCTCTCTCTTTCTCCAACAGTTCCAGAATGACTTCACTAAAACCTAGACTTCTGAAGTGCTGTGGAAAATACTCATTCATGGAGAGCATCACAAAGCTGGCTTACCTCTCTCTTCCTTCTTTCTTCCTGAGTGCGATGTAAAAGAGAAGCCTTTTCTTCCTAAATTGAAAAAAAAAAAAAGGAAGAGAAATCAGGGAAAGAAGGTTATAACGTCAAGCTTAAAAATATTCTCAAAAGTTACACAATATTTTGACCCAAAAGCCATTCTAAGAATAATTCGATCGAACTACCCGTGAATCCAATGAGATCCAAGGTGCATCTCAGAGGCTAACGGCATCTTCCCTAGCCCCTGAGTCCGCTGTGGCCCACATGTCAGCAGAGACCCATGCTAAGGTCAGGCAAGGAAGCAGTACACATGGGCACAGGAGTCCACAGGCAGAGTGGAGCAAGCTGGGCACCAGGCTGTGCTGTCACCCCAAGGCGCCAGGCAGTGCCAACATCAGACTCTCATGTTACCTCTAACCACAGTATGTGGTTACTGCAAAAGAAATTTTTTACTATACATAATTTTGAACAAAATTACTTGGCTTATAAAAGGAACTGGGTAATGAGAGGGAAAGTTAAACATGTCAAGTACATAAAGGATACTTGAAAACACTCAGCTTCATGAACATGGTGAGTGCTTCTGCAATGACTAACCCTAGTTTCAGATCAGGGTTCTGTGTCAAGCTTATCGCTCACATACACAGCTCTGACATTAACCGATCCCTCAACAGGTCAACAGTGACAGCAAACTTCTCTGTTTGTTCCATGCAGCATATTATCTTATCTTCTCAGAAAATTATTCTTCACTAAACAAACTTAGTGGTCCCAAATCAAAATTCTTTTTGAGACAGTAAGGCACATAAGGCAATGTAAATTAAATTTCCTTAACCCATTAGAATGAAAAGTTTTTATGGTCAAAATTGGAGTGTGTGTCAAAAGTAAATTTATATCATGTGTTAATTTCCATAAAACCAATGTCCAGTCATTTATGAACAGATTGTAGCATACGCATTAGTGTCTGCATTAGAACTAGCCATGAGACAGATTTTGTTTCCTCTGCTGGGGTTATTTCCCTCATCACTTCATTTACAGACGTAAACAGAACAGAACAGATGCACCATGCCTGTTCCAAGCTATGTTTTTTGGCTCTCATGCACCAACCCTGCTAATAATTTATACAATTCAGACTACTCAGGTAGAACACTTCTGGAGTAAGGTGAAAGAAACAGGAAGGAGATGAGGAAAATCATCACTTTTAACTTGTACTTTTACGAAAACTCCATGTTCAGGACACAAAGTTATTCAGGGCCAAGTGTAGTGGCGCCCACCTGTAATCCCAGCACTCATAAAGTTGAGGCAGGAGGACTACTACATATTTGAAGCCAGCCTGTGATACAAAGTGAGTTCCAGGCCAGCCTAAACTGCACTGAAACTCTGTCTCAAAAAGACCCCCCCCCCCCGCCAAAAGAAGTCACTCAAGTTTACAATTCCTCTCTCTTTTCCAGGGACCTCCCCTATTCCATAACCTGTAAACTGGACCTGTGTTTTTCAGCTATAAACAGAGTCTGGCCTTTACCTCCAACACTATGGATTCACAAATTCCACAGATCCTCAAACACAAACACTCCTGGATCCCAGACAGTAAAGTGCCTCTTTCTTGAGTATCCATGCTGTTTTCTGATTGTATACTTTTTTTTTTTTGGTACCGGGGATCAAACCCAGGACCTTGCACTTGCCAAGCAGGCACTTGTGTCGCTGAGCTAAAACCCTCAGCCCTGATCGTGTGCTTTTTAAACTAATGCATCTGTTTATATCTACAGTCTGTCCTACGGTGGGTGAGCTGAGGTCTATACCTCCTCTTTTGGGGGACCTCCTGGACCATCAGTGATAGCATGGTATGGTGATGCTCAACCGTCCCTAACCTTGCAGACTTGCATGAAAAAACCCCTGTGAACATGAGACAGAACTGGTTTCACATTTGTGGAACACTTAAAGGTGCAGCACAACGTCATGGCATCAGTTTATGAAAACGCATACAACAGGGACACTTGATTCCCCATTCAAAAACATTTTTACAAAGACTAGAAAATAATCACTCATGACAACAGTAGTCATTAGCTACTGTGACAGTTGGGGCCCAAACAGGCAAACATATATTTTAATATAATCTAAATTTGCTATCCATTTATAATAAAAAGAGGTCATTTTAAAAAAAATAAGCAAGGTGCTGGGCGTGGTGGCACATGCCTGTAATCCTGATACTTGGAAGACTGAAGCAGGAGGATCTCCACGAGTTTGAGGCCAGTCTGGGCTACACACTACATAGAGAACTGAAGGCCAGCCTGCACTTCAAAGCAAGACTCTGTGTCCAGAAATAAAAACAAGAAAGAAGTAGCACCTTAAATCCCTGTACAATAAATTCCTCTTCATACACCACAAATATATGGTACTATGACAGCATTTAATACTAAACCCTAGAAACAACCTATTTGAATACATCAACAGGACAATCATTATATTAAATTTAATAAAATCACAAAAATAACAATAAAAATGCTAATACAGAATCACTAAGGTTAGTAATTAGGTGAGAAACATTCTCTCTAGTCTAAGAGAGAGAAGTTTATGCTTAGACCTTCTGAAAGGACACTGAGGAATCAGTAATAATGGAACTCTGTGGTTTCAGTGAAAGGACACTTCGCTGTGTAACCTTTAGAAGGTCTGACTTTCACCAGTTTTTAAAACTATTTTTTCAATGGCATTTCACCATAAGAGTGGAAGTGTTTCTGAAGCAAGTAGGTAAACAATAATCTAGTTTGGGGCCAGGGATTTAGCTCAGTGACTCAAGCATCTGCCCAGCAATTGTGAGGTCGTAACTTCAATCCCCAGCACCAAAAAAAGAAAAAAGAAAAAGAAAAAAGGAAAAAAGCAACAATCTAATCTGGCTTTCTCATTATCAAGAGTTATGATGCTCACATTACAAAATGTGATCAAGAGACACCCAGAAAAGATGAACAAAGTCAATTGTAGTAGTTCCACATTACACATTTTTTTCAAGTTTCCACATACTTTGGACATTTCACCTTGTGCAGTAAATGGGTCACAGAGTTGAGTCTAGTATATTCACCAGCACTAGTGTTTACTGACACTTCTAAGCAGCCAGGCAGCACCAAAGCTGCATCATAAGAAATGTTTAAAAGATGCCAGACCACAAAGACCCCTTTCTCAGAACCTGCAGGAACAGAAGCCACCAATAAAGCAGAAGGAGGTACAGCCGAGAATGCATCCCAGAGCTCCGTCACTCCAGCCTCCAGCCTGTTGAGCTCTTCCTCCAGTGACACTGCCATCTGCTGCAGGCACAAAGGAGGAGGCAGGGAATCTCAGTGCAGCAAACAAGGGAAGAAACATCACCAAAGACCAACTGCCTCTGGGTCACCAAACTTTCAGTAATCAAACAAAGGCTCAGAGGCAGTCCCTTAGAGGCCTCCCCAGGAAGACAGGAGACACTGTCCTAGAGAACAACGTGTACCAAGTCTTAACAATGTGCATACTTTGGCCAATTTCCCTCTCTGCAATTATGCTAAAAATGACTACAAATTGTTGGTTTACAAGCTGTTCACAATGAGGCAGCCTAAATGTGCAAAACTAAAGGATAAACATGTACAGTTCATATAAACTTCATACAATAAACATGTGTGAGTTTTTAAAAATGTTAACTTTAGAAAATCACAACTCAACCTCCAGCTCTGAGAAGAGGTGGCCATAGCGTAATCTGTGCCAACCCGAGGGACCCAGAACTGCAGCACAGCACCTCAGCCCAGTCAGTCCCTGAGGAGATGCAGGTGCTCCCCTAGCAAAACACGCTGGTTGTGTTTGTTTAACAGGCCACCTTTCCCTTCAGTCAAACCGATCTGATGAGGAACATTTTCAGCAGGCACTGGAAACTCATCTGGCTTTCCACACACCAAGTGCCATCACCGTGTGTGTCCTTAGGGCGTTCTGAGCCCACACACCACCTATGAGCACTGGAGATTCAAAATCAAAAACACAAAACCATTTATATTAGCATCAAAACAAGTCCTTCGGTATAAATCTAAAAAAATAGTATGTGTAAGGTCCACATGAGGAAAACCACAAAACTTACAGAGATAAACAAATGAGACAGTCCATGTTTGCCAAAAGGAAGAGTTGATATGCTCAAGACACTTCTTCCCTACTTGATCCACAGATTTGATATCATCCCAATCAAAACCCCAACGGTTACTTAGTTACTACCAACAAACCAATTCTCATGAAGAGACAAAAGGTACTGACCACTTCATCGAGAACACGATGAGTGTGGTGGCACATACCAGTAACCCCAGCTATTTGGGAAGCCAAAGCAAGGGGATCATAAGTCTGAGACAAGCCTAAGCGGCTTGGCAAGACCTGGCCTCAAAAAATAAAAGGGCTACAGCTATAGCTTAGTGGAAAGCGACCCTAGTTCAATACCCTGTATGGAAGGAAGAAATGGAAAGGAAAAGTGAAAAAACACAAAACCCAAGGATTGACCTTATAATAATCATGATGGTGCAGTATTGGCAAAGAAGAGCTCTATGGACCAGAATAGAGAACACAGATCCATAAAAATACAGCTAACTGATCTTTGACAAATAAATGTAACTCAACAAAGAGAGAATAGTCTTTTCAGTACATGATCCTGGTACAACTGGACACCCACAAACAAAAAAAATTTCACAGAAGTTAACTCAAAATGAATCAGTGATCAAGAAAGTAAAAGACATCTACAATGAAAATTACAAAATAATGATGAAAGAAAGCAAAGAAGTCTGGCATGGTAGTACATATCTGTAATCACAGCACTCTGGGAGGCTGAATGTGAAGTATCACAAGTTCAAGCCCAGTTTGGAAAACTTACTGAGACCTTATCTCATCATAAAAAAAGTAGGTCCTGAGTTCAATCCCCAGTACCACTGAAGGGAGACAGGGGGTGAGGGAGGTCACACAAAAATGGGAGGACCTCCCATGTTCATGAATTGCAAGAATATTGTTAAAATGTCCATACCGTCCAAAGCAAGTTACAGAGTCAATGTAATCACCATCAAAACACTACTAAACACTTTTTACGGAACTAGGAAAAACAATGATAAAATTCATACGGAGGCACAAAAGACCTGGAGCAACTGAACAGATCAAATGAAAAGAACAAAGCTGGATGGAGGTATCACAATACCTAATTTCAAGGCATACTCTGGAGTTACAGCAACCAAAACAGCATGATACTGGCATAGAACACCAAAATACCAAACCAAAATGGAAAACCAAATACCAATGGAATAGAATTGGAAATTTAACCCCATTTCCCACCCACATCCCCCCGCAACTCCTCATCTCAAAACAGATCAAAGATCCAAATTTCAGGCTCCAAACTATGCACTCCTAGAAGAAAGCAATGATTTTTTTTTTGGACAGAAGCTCACCAGCATAGGTAACAAAAACAAATGAGATCACGGTACATCAAACTAAGAAGCTCCTGCATGGTGAAGGAAACCATCAACAGGCTAAAGAACACCCTGCAGAATGGGAGGAAATATCAACCAACTATTCACCTGACAACTGGCTGGCACCCAGAATATATAAAGAGCTTACTCAATTAAAAACTGGGCAAATGATCTGAATAGACACTTCTCAAGAGAAAAAACACAAATAGCCAACAAATACATGAAAAAATGCTCAATATCATTACCATCAAAAGCATAATGAAATATAATGACATATAATCCCACTCCAGTTGGAAGAGCTACTATTAAAAAGAAAAAAAATAGCAAATGCTGGTAAGAATACGGAAAAAGGTATTTCATACACTGTTGTTTGGAATATAAACTACTACAATCGTTATGGATAACAGGATGGAGGTTCCTCAAGAAACTAAAAGCAGATTTACCAATCATCCAGCTACCAACTACCCTACTTCTGGGCATATATCCAAAAGAGGTGAATCAGCATATCAAAGAGATACCTGCTTGCTCATTTTTATTGCAGCACTATTCACAACAGCTAAGAGGGGCCTGGGATTTAGCTTGGCAGCCTAAGCACCTACCTGGCCAAGCGTGAGGTCCTGAGTTCCATCCCCAGTACCAAAGGGAAAAAAATGTTGGAATCATAATAGCTAAGATATAAAAAGCAAGCTAGGTGCTCATCAACAGATGGACAAAGGAAATGCAGAATATGCACCCAGGGAATACTACCCAGCTTTTAAGAAAAAGAAAAAAGAAACCCTGTTATATCCAGCAAAGTGGACCGAAGTGGAACACAGGACTAAGCTCTAGTGTTCCACAGCACAGTGGGGTGATTACAGTTCACACTGACCCATTATATACTGTATGAGGTGCATGACAGCTCCAAACATAAAGAAAAATGAGGGGGCAGAAAGACTAATTACCCAAACTTGATCAGTAAATTCTGTATGCATGTGTTGAAACACATGGTACTCTACAAATACATGTAATTCTCACATGTTAATAAAATGTCATTAATTTTTTAAATGAATAAGAAATCTAAATATAAAATATGAAACCACAGAAATACCAGAAAATAACACAAGAGAACAAGTAGGAGACCTTGGGTTTTGTGAATGCTTCTTAGGTACAATATCAGAAGGTGATCTAAAAAAAAAAAATAATTAAGTTGGATTTCATTAAAACTAAAATTTCTGTTCTGGGAAAGACCCTGTTAGGAGAATGAAAGGGCAAGCCAGACTTGGAGAACATAAGTCAAATCTGAAAAATGACTTAACTATATCTAAAATATATATGAAATAATACATCCCCAAACTCCCAAAACAATAAGAAAACAAACAACTTAATTTAAAAATGGGGAAAAGACCTACACAGACACCTCATCAAAGACACACAGCTGGAAAATAAGCACATGGAAAGATGCTCAGCACCATGTACCACTAGGCACTGCAATTTACAGCAACACAATGCCAGCACACACCTACCCAGAGCAGACCAAACAGGGAACCTGGCAACACCAAGTCCTGACACAGTCACTGCTGGCAGGCATGCCGATGGTACAGCCACTTTGAAAGACAGGGGACCATTTCTTACAAACCAAGCACTGCTCTCCCTGTGATCCCCAATCGGCACACGAAGATCTACACACAAATGGCTTTATTCATAATTATCCCAAATTGGAAGCACAATGTCCTCCAATGTAGGTGAATGTATAAGCAAACTGGCGCATCCATGCCATAGACCGTGTGTGTGTGTGGGGGGGAGACCAGCTGCTAAAGTGAAAGAAGCCAAAGGTCAAACAAGCACAACATGTAACATTAGTAACACAGACTAAAAGCTTCGATTACAATGTATCAATATATTCCTTTGACGAATGTAACAACTGTACCAAACACAAGTTAGGAATAACTGATGAAATTATGTACAGGACAAGAAAGAAAAGTTGCCAACTCTACTTTCTTATCAATTTTTCTGAGTCCCAGCTGTTGACCGATTTTTAAAAAATGACCTACTAAACCATGAAAAGACAGGAAGGAAACTTAAATACATATTAAAGTGAAAACACCAGTCCAAAACAGCTACACACTGTATGATTCCAGCTAGATGGCATCTGGAAAACGCAAAACTAGAGACAGGAAACAGATTGGTGGAGCCAGGGGTTGAAGGGAGGAGGAATGATAAAGCAGAGCACAGAGGAATCTTAGAGCAGAGTAACTGTTCTTACAACACTTTATCGGCCCAACCCATACAACACCAAGAGCAAATCTAATGGAAATGAAATGGTACCAGTCCTTCCCCTGAAACCATGACCCACTAAGGCAAGGTACTAACCCTCAAGGAAGTATTAGGTTCTGGAGCAGGGCAAATGAGAACCCTCCCACCTGCTCCACTGTCCGGATATCTAACACTGCTTTGAAATACAGTCTATTATTTCACAAAGCAACGGGTAAACGTGAAACTAATCTCAATTCTACAACCACTATTATCACCGCTTTCTTTGGAGAAGGTATTTATTTATTGAGTCAAGGTCTTGCTATGTACCTGAACTTACTTTATAGCCCAGGATGCCCTGGAACTCACAGCAATCCTCCTGTCTCAGCCTCCCTTGCCTGACACTGTCTTGCCTATCAGTGTTGGGCTGATAGGCAATGTACTATCCTACCCTGCTGAAATTTTAAATTTCTTTCACCTGCAAACTCTTCTCTCCACATTCGTCACCATTTTCTTTGATTTCAATCTGAAAATATTTTCCCTCCACTTACATCTGATTCTTTCCAGACTTGTGCCTCATCCAGGACTCTGAAAGCAACCAAACTCCTCTTTTCCCTGTCTCTACCTCCTCCTTCCTGGTCCAAAAACTTGCTTGTTTCCCCATGCTCCAGAAACATTTCTAAGACCCTGAACTTGGTCTCTCTTTCATCTTTGCTGGTCCTCTTATTTATTCATTTTTTGGTACTGGCGATTGAAATCACTATCTTGTGCTTGCCAAGCAGGTGCCTGTGCTGCTGAGCTAAATCCCCAGCCCTCTTTCTCTGGTCCTTTTAAAATGGGCTGCCCCTTGGGACGTTCTGCCCACTCTGCAGCTAGCTGCACGCCTGCCTTTGACTTCTGCCCTACAAGACAGCTCTAAGGTCCCCAGTTTTCCTAGTTCCTAGTGCCAAGGGTCACCTCTGCAGCAGGCAGCCAGCTGCTGAGGCTTCCTCCTGGACACAGGTCTCCACTTCTCTCCCAAGGCCTGGTTCTAATCCTCCTCTACCCCAAGTACCACATATCTCCTAAGGGACAGCATGCTAAACCACTTGTCCACCTGACAGGCTCCCAAATCTGCGTGTCTACTCAGATCCTGTCCCAAGTCCCACTGCCCAGGACCCACAGAACCGAGACATTCACTCTATACCTGCCTGCTTTCAGGAGGCTTCTCCCAGCCCTCAGACATCCAGACCACTGTGTAACAAAACTCCAACTCTCCTCACTCAGCTCCAATGGAAAACATTCCCAAGTGAGGCAGGTTTCCTCTCCTGAGGTTGGGAAATGAGATGCATGAAGCAGGAAGTTACACATAACCAAGACCACAAGAGAGGGAAATGGACCTGCCTGCAGAGCCAGGCTTGAGGTCTGGGAGAAGTACTGAGCATAACCACCCGAGGACAGATCACCTGGTTTGTGGTAAAGCTTCCGACCTTTGGGTCACATGAGATAGCCTTTTCCTTAGAAACTTGTTTATCTGTTAACTTTGCCTATTAGGCCAGTTTCAGTGAAGTTTTGTAACTGCAATCAAATTACCCCTAAAATAACCTTCTATGCATTACAAAGAAAAAGATTATGGGCAACTATGTGGGCATGATGGCACACAGCTGGGAGGCTGAGGTAGGAGGCTGACAAGTTTGAGGCCAGCCTGGATTACAAAGTGAGTTCAAAGCCAGCCCGACTTACACACTGTCTCAAAAACAAATAAACTAGCTATCCATAAAAATCTTTGTAACTTTTAGTTTCATGAGGGAAAGGACTTATGTCAAGCCAAAAAGAGAACTGAGGAAAATAAAGCAAATATAGATGCCATAAGGAAACTACCTCACCATTACAATGGTCAGGACTAAAACGAGTCCCAGCACCTACCACCAGCAAGGATGGGGAGCCAACAACAGTTTCAGCTGCACCAGTGGGCACCCACAGCCACTCCAGTGAGGAAGGCTTTTAGGCAGTACACACCACACAGAACACAAGAGTCACGCAGGACACAATATGCAAGGGTTGTGCAGCAAAAGTCGCAGCAAATGCCGGTGACAAACAGGATGGGCAACACAGTATATTCATACAGTGGACCAACAGGATACACAGAGCTGGATCTCTGTGGAACAAAGGAGAGTGTATGCAACCTCACTTGCAGGAAGTGCAACAGCAGAACTAATCTATGGGAACAGAGATAAGAAGCATCACTTTTGGGAGGGAGGAATACTGGAGAGGAATGCTAAGGATGTCTCTTGGGTGTCCAAAGAGATCTTCTGGCGGATGGGTGTGTCCACATTAAAAAAAAAAAAACCGTTCAGGCGAGAGTCCTCAGTGGCCCTCCCTAGGCTTGCCCCACCCTCAGGTGTGTCACTCCTACCTCCACCCTAAGGGCAGCCCATCAGGCAGCACGACCCCACCTCAGGCCAGGTGTGCAGTGCTAGCCTGCAATCCCAGCACTAAGAGACAGGATTGCAAGTTTCCCGTTAGTCTGAGCAAGAAATAAAATAAAAAGCCGGCTGGATGTAGCCCAAGCTGAAGGCTCTGGGTTCATCCCCTCGGCAGAGTATTTCGCGCGCGCACACGCACGCACGCACACGAGACAACTCTGATTTGTTCTCGTTAGGAATGAGCTAAAGCCTTACCTAAACCCTGCCACACCTGCTCCCGACTCGCCACCACAGCTTCACACGCACTGGGGCCCCATCCCAAGGTTCGGCTAAGGGAGAGACCTAATGACGACGAGCTAAGTTCACAGCTCGCAGAAAGCTTAGGGGTGGGGCGGTCTGCGCAAAACTGAAGAGCAGAATGTGTAGCCTCCCCTAGAGATCCCGATAAGCCAACAGCTACTTCCTCTGAACAGGAGCATGCCGATTAGTGAAAAAGACCAACACCCGTGGCGAGCGAGCAGGACGCGCCTGCCCGCAGAGCAACCCGACACACCACATGGAGGACACTGGCTCGCCGTGTGCACGGGCTGCGGCTTGGCAGCGCTGTAGTTCTGCCTCCCTGTCCCGGAGGGGACCCAGCCCAGGTGAACGGCTGCGCTGGCGACGCCGGCGTGGAGTGGCAGCTGACGCCGAGACTGCCCGAGGGAACCCGGGGGCTTGGGGCTCTGCAGCACCTGCCCAGGCAGCCGTCACACCGCCACGCTCGCGCCCCGGCCCGGAGAGGCCGCCCCGCGTCCCGCGTACCTTCCTGCTTGCGCCGCCGAGGGACACCTTGGGCCGCGTCTTGAAGTCACCCTCGAAGCTGAACATCTTTGCCGCCCCCTAGCCCATGTGCGCGGCCCGGCTTGGGGGTCTCGGGGCGGGGCCAGGGCCAGTGGGGTCCGCGCTCCCACCCTGGCCGCGGGCGCGAGGCGGCGACGCTGGTGGGAGGCCCCTCTGCTCCTGCCTCCTCCTCCTCCTCGCCGCCGCCGCGGCCGAGCGAGGGGCGCCGCCGCGCCGCTGACCCCGCGTAGCACCAAGCCGCCACGGCAGCCGCCGCCGCCGCCGCCGCCGCCGCCGCCGCCGCCGCCGCCGCCGCAGCTGCCGAGACAAAGATGGCGGCTGCCGCGCTACGTGCGCGCCCCGCGAGCGTGCGTGCCCCGCCTGCCATCGACTGTGCGGCGCTCCTCCCAGCGGCCCCCACGAGCGTGCGCGCGCCCGCCATCGACTACACGGCGCTCCTCCTGGCTGTCCCCGAGACCGCGGACAGCTAATGCATCCCGTCAGCGTGCGCGCCATCGCTAAACCAGAAAGGTATTTGGAGGTCTCCCTGCGCGCTTTCCTGGGAGCGGTTTGGTACCGCCAGGCCACGCTAGATATGACTGTCTGACGACCGTGAGGAACGGCTACCCAGAGCCTTGACACACCTAGCGCGCGGGCACAGGGGCATACAGGCATAAGGACGTGAACGAATCCAACCTGCACTACAGGCCAGCACGCGTGAATGTGAGTCACACACATGGCACACACATGCGGATGTCCGCATCACAGACCCGCGCTCACACCGCAAGTGCAGATGTGTATACCATATGAGTATACATCTCTTGGGCACTTATGTACACAAGGTTATATCAGACCACGTACACATGCATTCATGCATGTACAGTATACCATATACATAAATGTATACATATAGCATACACACACAGTTATGCATAAGTATGTACATGCACATACACAAATCTACCTCACACACCTTAACGTGTACATATATACTTCATGTACATATACATTTATAGACAAAAATCTGCCCTACAGACCCACACATACACATAAATAAAAAGAATGTACACAGGACACATATACATCAATCTAATTAAAATGCGTACGTATGCCAACTCATGCATTATGTAAACCTATACCAATAAAAATTAAAAATGAATCTAACACAGGCCCATGCATATGCATAAACATACCGTATACATACACATCTCCCATAAATGTAAATTATATTTGCACAACATACATTACATAAATTACATCATATACAGACACATACACACTTATTTACGTACACATACAATATATGCACGTGTTTTCACACAATATGCATGTACATAAATGTATCATGTACACATGTACAACATGCATGAATACATGCCATTCTCATAATACATGAATATGTATATACACATATAAATACGTATAATTCACATATATGATTGAAACCAAAAATTTTAAGGTTTTTATTTGGCCATCTGGGGATTGAACACAGGGCCTTTGCACTGAGCTATACAGTCTCCCAATCCCCCCCTTTTTTTTAAATTTTATTTTAAAAGGGAGTAAAATTAAACACAACAAAACAACAGAATGGGACATAAGAAAGCATAAATTTCAAAGCTAGACAACCAGAGATCTTCACTATCTGTCATATTGTCTCTTGTTTTCTTCCAAATGGTTGTCCTTATCTTTGCATATGGAGAGCTCATACTAAATAACATAGCCAATCTTTTCACAATATGTGCAGTTCACTGGCTCCCACTTGCTAGGCAGGGGGGAGGAGGAGGGGGGACATGGGATGGGGGACAGAACAACATGAGATGTCTGATTCTCAGCCCACACGCAGGCAGGATCACAGTCACCCCCCAGAGACAAGAAGAGTTCCTTGTTCTCCCGGCACCCCAAGTCAACCGCATGGTGCAAGTCCCAAGGTGCCAGGGTCTCTCTCCTGCAGGCTGCCAAAAGTCGGCCACACTCTCAGCCACCCCCAGAGAAGTGGGGAGTTCCTTGTTCTCCCGGGACCCAGAGTCAGCCGCACTGTGCAGGTCCCGATGCGCCAGGGTCTCTCTCTTTAGGCCGCTGAAAGTCTGCCACACTCTCAGCCACCCCCCCAGAGAGAGGAGGAGCTCCTTGTTCTCCCGGAACCCAGAGTCAGCCGCACTGTGCAGGTCCCAATATGCCAGGGTCTCTCTCCTTCGGGCTGCTGAAAGTCAGCCACACTCACAGCCATCCCCCAGAGAGGGGAGGAGTTCCTTGTTCTCCCAGCACCCCGAGTCAACCGCATGGTGCAGGTCCCGAGGTGCCAGGGTCTCTCCCCTGCAGGCCCCCTAAGGTCCACCATACTCACCTGCTATTTCTTTCTGATGAATTGACCATTCCATTTCCAAAGTTCTGAAATGGCCAACAGACCACACAAAGAATTCTCTTTAGGCTCCTGTTTGAAACCAACAGCTACAGCAATCTGCTGGCCTTGCTTCAGGGCCACTTCCCAATCCCTTTTAGAAATATTTATTTTTTGGGGGCGCATGGTGACACATGCCTGTAATCCCAGCACTTGGGAGGCTGAGGCAGGAGGATTGTTGAGAGTTCTAGACCAGCCTGGGTTACAAAGTGAGCTACAGGCTAGCTTGAATTGTAGAATGAGACTCTGTCTCAAAAAGACCAAAAAAAAAAAAAAATTACTTTGAGGCACATTTCTTTAAGTGTCTAAATTGCCCAGGCTGGGCTGGAACTTGCCATCTCCCTGCATCACCATGCCTGGCTTGACATTTAGTTTCGTATATATTTATACAAAACTAAATAATTTTGTATGAATATATACTGTATAGTGTTCACATGTGCAGCATGAAATGATCACTCTCATTTATCTGTGGTAACAGCACCTACAATCTATTCCTTCAGGACATTTTCAGTATACAATGCAATGTCTAACTACAGTCCTTGCATAAGCTATCTCTAGACTTCTGCATGCTACATAACTGCAAGGTTGTCCCCTTGACCTACATGTCTGCCTCTCCCTCCTCTTCCATCTATTGGTAGCCAACATGGATGTTTTCCATGTATTTGACTTTTTATTTGAGTCTACATAAAAGTGCAATCAGGAAGTATGTATCTTTCTGTGTCTGACTTACTCACTTAGCTTAATGTCCTCTCCAGGACAAACGGCAGTATCTCCCCCACCTTTTTTAATCCCCCAGGGCTTCGATATATATTTCAGGCTGGTCTGAACTCACTGTGTAGCCTAGGCTGGCTTTGAGTTCACAGTGACCCTCCTGCTGTACCCTCCCATGTGTTGGGGATCCGGGTGTGCATCACCACACCTAGGAATATGTCCTTCTTTTAGAAAGGCTGAACAATATTGTATTGTGCATTGTATAGCATGTATGTATTTACACTATGATTTTTTTATGCATTGATCTGTGGGTAGACGCTTATTTGGTGTCCGGCCTGGCTATGGTGAATCATACTGGAATGAACAAGGGAATGCACATGTCCCTAAGAGGTGCTGAGTTTGTTTCCTCTGGCAGAGGGATTGGGAAGCCCTGTCAGAGACTGGGTTCTAATTTTGGGGGGAAACTTTTCTCTAATGATGGCATCAACTTCCAGTCACACCAACAATGTACTGGATTCCTTCCCACACCCTCACTGACGCTTTCACCTGTCCCCAAGTGGCTGTGCTGAGGGGCACTGATGATGTCCTGTTGTGGTTTTAATTTGCATCTTCCCAGTTGTTAGTGACATGGGGCACCTTTCCATACACTGTTATTTATCTTTAAGTCTTTTTTGAAAAATATCTATTCAGACCCTGTTTTGGTTTATGCCTAGCTGCTCTTCTCTCTCTCTCTCTCTCTCTCTCTCTCTCTCTCTCTCTCTCTCTCTCTCACACACACACACACACACACACACCTATGTGCTCATAGGCAGGGCTTTGGGAGGTGCTTGGATTGTGGGAGTGTGATTAGTCCTTTGAGGAGTCCATAGCTAAATGTGTTGCTGGGAGGTGTAGCTTGGTGGAGGAGGTGGCCCCTGGGGTGTGGCCTGGAAGGGTCTGTCACCCTCCTCCTCCTTGGTCTCTCTCTGCTTCCTGCTGCCGTACCCTAAGTTGTTTCTCCTTTGCCATGCACTTCTGCCATGCCACCCTGCTTTGGTGGCAGCCTCTACATACTGTGACAAAATAAACTTTAAGAGTGGGCATGGTGGCACACACCTGTAATCCAAGCATTCAGGAGGCTGAAACAAGAGGATCACCATGAGTTTGAGGCCAGCCTGAGCTACGTAGCAAGGCCCTGTCTAACAAAAACAAGACCTCCTAAAATTAGAAAAAAATTAAAATGAACCTCAGGAGGCCAGAATCCATGCCTGCAGCCCCAGATCCCATCAGAGCTGCTCCCCCTCTCCTGAGGGCCAGGCTCTGTGGGGCACGCTGTCCTCTCATGGAAGCGGCATTTGTGCCTGGACCTCAAGCCCTCCTGCAGGCACCCCTGCCTGTCTGGGACTCCTGATCTTTTCCTTCCCTATTTAGACCCCACCAGGTGGGTCAGCACTGCCAGTGCCACCAGTGCCACAGTGCCTTTTGGCAAGTTTCAAGACTGTACCAGCCTTGGCCCCAGGAGCCGCACCTTGGCCACGCGTGTCCATGCCAGGCCACACTACTGTGTCCGGCCTTGAGCTGAATGTCTGCATGAGGTCATGTTCATGTCAGGCACTGTCCTAAAGCCCAGTCCTGTCTGTGACTCTCCAAGCCACCCAAGTGGCTTCGGCTTCCCAGAGCCAGGATGTCCCCAACGTAGGTGCCCATTTGTGCATGGGCAACTGCCCCAGGGACTGCAGTCACCAATGGGGTCAGGGTTGTGTGGCCCAGGGTGTCCGTGTTCTCCTGTTGCTGCTCAGTGTAGCAGGTGCCACCCGGTGGTCCCCAGCCTCCATCTGCTGCTGTGTGAGGTAAACTCACAGTGTCACAGTCTTCTTGTCAGGATGACCTGGTTAATCCTCAGGAAAACCTTATCCACGCTTCAACTGCACACTAAGCAGTATTCCCTAGTATCTATCTTCAAAGAAAAATAAAGTGTAAGATGTTTCCTAGTAGTGACACACTGTCCCAAGGCCCCTCTCTGTCCTTCCCCACCACCTGGCCATGAGCATGGCCTGGAGCTCCAGTTAGCAGACGGTGCAGACAGCGCCGGGGCGCGGTGGTTGTTGTTATTAAACCAGACACCCTTATTCTTGGGATTCATGGACCCCCAAAGTTTGATAACAAACAATCCTAAAATGACCGATATCAGTAGTATACTGTTAACAGCTACTGGTCCTATTTGTTTGCATTCTCATCATTGTTTTAATCTTTTAAAAAGGTTGAGCAATTAGTGACATGGGGCACCTTTCCATACACTGTTATTTATCTTTAAGTCTTTTTTGAAAAATATCTATTCAGACCCTGTTTTGGTTTATGCCTAGCTGCTCCTCTCTCTCTCTCTCTCTCTCTCTCTCTCTCTCTCTCTCTCTCTCTCTCTCACACACACACACACACACACACACACACACACGCACACACACACACCTATGTGCTCGTAGGCAGGGCTTTAAGAGTGTGTCTGGCTGCCATTCAGCGCATGGGACTGGGTGGCCAGACTGCAAATGCTCCGCACGCCTCCTCAGAAGGCTGAGGCAGTAAACCACCAAGCCGCTGCATTCGGGGAAGATAAATGCACATTTCTGCTCAAAATCAACTAAAAATAATTGAGTACTACACTTGTGAACAGCAGGGGAAAGTGAAACACGCACGTCCCACTGGGTAGCACACTAGCACTCACGGAGTATCCACTGTTTACATCTGACGGCAACCCTAGGAGCGCAGAACGAGTGTGATTGTGTACAGTGTGGAAGCTGATTCTTGGGTTTTTTGTCTTTTTGAGACAAGGTTTCACTGCGCAGTTCAAGCTGGCCTTGAACTCACTTTGTAGCCCAGGCTGGGCCTCTAACACCCAGCGACCCTCCTGCCTCAGCCTCCTGAGTGCTGGAATTACAGGCATGCACCCCCATGCCCAGTTTGGACACTGAATCTTGGACAAGGAATTAAGCAAGGAGTTCCCCCATCTGGGCAGCAGAAGAACTAGGATCAGATCCAATTTCTTTATTTCTTTTCTTTTACTTTTGTAAGACAGGGTCTTGTTATGTAGTTTGGGCTGACCTTGAACTCAGAATGTAGCCTAGGATGGCCTCAAACTTGTGGCGATCCTCCTGCCTCAGTCTCCTGAGTGCTGGGATCCCAGGCATGCACGAACACATCCAGTTTACGTCCAGTTTCTGTGTGACTCCAGGCCTGTCCTCTTCCCCTGAACAACTTGCCTTGTGACTAGCAGGCAGCCAGGATACAGTTTTTAGCAATATCTGGCTTTGCATCAGAGGTATCCATAAAACTTTTTTGTTTACTCGGGGGAAAAAATGCTGTAAAACATGCTGATGTACAGACAATACTGTAAAGAGCACTTCGCTTAAGTAGTTTCTGATAGTTAAACATCAGGGCCACAGATGGCTGCCAAAGAATGAGGACATTTTATTTAAAATTACACTGGCGCTAGACCATCAAAGCACCCTTAACATTTTCATTAAATTGAGATACAGAATAGTTAGGGTAGTAAATCTCTCCCCAAGCAAGGAGTGCCTCAGTGAGCCAAGCCTGGAGACAGCAGGGAGCCTAAAATAATTGCCACTGCCCAAGCCTGGAGATGTCCGAGGCCTTGTCCAGGCCACTTTGTGCATGGCCAAGTCACACTGGCAGCAGATGGTGGCCCGACAAGACCTCGGTGGTCATGGCTATCCAGAGTCTCAGAAACTCTCGTCAAAGGATAGATTTAGGGAGCTGTGAACGTGACAGTCCCTGTCAGCAGCCACAAAGACACTGCCACATCCTGCCTGTTCCTTGGCCAGCCCCTCCCCTGGGAGAAGCAAAGCACCATGGAAGTTGGGAGGACAAGCAGGCAGCCCCCAGGGACAGCGAGGAGAGCGTAGGGGCCGCGGAACGGGAAAGCGTCGGCGCCACTGAGCCCTACTTTGGTGCTGACAGGTTCCACCAGTTACTCAGTGTAAGGGCAAGCCAGGCATGGTAGCACGCACTTACAATCCCGGCGACTGGGAGGCCGAGGCAGGATGATTACTGCAGGTTTAATGCCAGCCTGAACTCTACAGAGAGACCCAGTCTCAAAACAACAGTGACGCTGTACCTGGCGTTGACCTGTCGTGGGTCTGGGCGTCCACGGTGTGGCCACAGCAGTTCTGGCTGCTGGGCTGCAGCAGCTGCACTGTCTGCATGCAGACGCCACTGCTCTCCTTGCAGGGGACAAGAACATGGAGCAGCCTGGCCATGGCACCTGGGTGCTTTGACTGAAAGACACGCATGGTGCTTCTGCTCATGGCCCGTGGGTGGAAATTTGTCCCACGGTCCTGGGAGATTCAGAAGTGCAGCCATCCTGGACCTGGAGATGAGGACAATGAAGAGGCGATGGCCCAGGGCCCTGCTCCAGGGACGACCAGGCCTTTGGCTTGGGACCCTGGGCCAGGAACTGAGAGAGCGAGTCAAGGTCCCTTTCCACACCGGCTCTGCTCCCTCTCTCTCATCACCATCACCCTCCCCTGCTTCTCTTCCTCCACCCATCCTCTTCCTCATCTTCTTCCTCTCCCTTGCTCCCCTTCCCTTCCCTCCTCCTCTGCCCAGCAAACGCAGATGACTGATTAACACATCCCTAAATCCCGTCTAATGGAGCAAATACTCTAGAAA
Organism: Dolichotis patagonum; assembly: GCA_004027295.1. Lineage (NCBI taxonomy): Eukaryota > Metazoa > Chordata > Mammalia > Rodentia > Caviidae > Dolichotis > Dolichotis patagonum. The sequence goes on along the minus strand of PVJX010001605.1, from coordinate 38,536 downwards.
GATCTCAGCTAATAGCTAGGGATCCTAACAACTCTTGCTGCCAAGCACCATTATAAACTAATTGGAAAATGAGGGAAGGGATTGATTTTTTTAAATTTATGATGAAATACCTCAGACACACAAAATGACTAAAAGGATAAAATATCAAGTTCCTCACACCCGTTGCCCAATCTAAAAATAAAACACCGCTTCCCCAGCTGCCTCGGCCTCCTTTTGCCAAAGCCGCAGCCACTTTTGGCTCCGCAGTGCCCACCAGGTGTGGATGCGGCGGGTCACATGCACTGCTTGCAGGATGCCGTGATTCAGTTTCCCGACTCGGTTTGGAGTTCTAGGAGACCGAGTTGGTACAGTCACTACATGCGTGCAGAACTTCACAGCGGCATTCCTTGAGGACACAGTCCCGCTGTGCAGGTTATGCCTTCGAATTACCATTTCTTCCCAATCAACTGTTCTTTAAGTGCTACAACAGACTCTTAATCTCAACCTGTGGCCCATATGGCTAGTTATAAAGTCCTTATTATGTAGTTCTCCTTTTGTCCTAGTAACAAAGATCTTGTGATCCACAGGATTCTTACCATGGTCTACAAATGACCCTGCAGGTGTCCAGGCCATGCTTTCTTCCAGAACTTTCCTCTTTTCCCGTGAATTCACCACTGTAATGACTGGGGAAGACGAGGGTCACTGCCAAGATCGGGGCACAGGGAGCCATGGGGCTCCGCCCACCCCACCCCATCCCCAAGTACCAGATCAGGTGTGGACACAGGTCACACAGGAGGGCTCGCAGGGGGATCCAGCCCTGGCCTAGCTGTGCTCTAGCTACAACTACGACACAGAGACAGCTGAGCTTGCCACGCAGTTGTGGGTCACTTCTTATAGCAAAAGGAGTAGCTGAGAGGGACTCAGAGTCAGGGCCACAGAAACTTAGCTGCCAGGTGCTCCATGGGGACAGGGAAGCCACGTGCTTCTAGCTGAGGTCTCAGCCATCTCCTGCCGCCATAGGGTCACATGGCCATTCCCAGCCAATGCCATTGGCTAAGAAAATGCCATGCACTGATAGGTTGGGCTTAAGGAAGGCAGGGGCTCCCTGCGGTGGGGCTGGGGCTCCAAGCCCTCTCCAGCTCTGGCTGCCCAGTGTAGGGGGCACAGGGACCTGTCCACTAGATTACATTTAAAGGAAACATTCCTCATGCACCCTCAGTGTCAGCTTGAGTTGTTTTATTTGCCTTTTTTTTCTTTTGAAACAGGGTCTCACTATGTATCTCAGGCTGGCCTTGAACTCACCATGTAGCCATTCCTGGCCACAAATTCATGGTGATTCTCCTGCCTCAACCTCCCAGTGCTGGGATTACAGGCATGTGTCCCCATTGTTAGCTTTAAGTGTAATTTTACTTAAGCATAAAATTCTTCCCTGAAGCTTAAAGCCATGGTGCAACCATAAAATTAAATTACAAACTGAAAAGCAACCAACTGCTGAACCGTTACACTGAAGATTACCCGCACGGAGCCCCCTGCCATGGGCAGCCTCCCCACTCAGTGTCTTTGCTGATGGCTTTTCCTTCTGCTCCAGTCCATCCCTTCATTTCCAAACGGCTAAATGCAGCCACTCCTGGGGAGCCTGAAGCGGCTTCACCACCAGTCCCTCCATGAAACTGTCCTTCGTCACCCCAGGGTGCCAGACAGGCCCCTGAGCAACAGGTGTCCAACATGAGAATGAAACAGAGGCCCCAGCAGGCCCAGTGGTGCTTCTGTGACTTTCCAGGAACAAAAGTGAAAGACGGCTCCTGGCATTCAGTTTCCCAACAGCTTTGCACGTGTTATCTCTCCATCTCGAAGACACGGCAAGCGTCCTCACTGAGGTCCCACACTTAGTGGCACTGGAGCCCAGAGCAATGGAGTGACTCCCTCAGACTGCCACAGACGGTGGAGTGATGAAACTGTGACTCAAAACAGACCTTCTGATGGCCCACATCCCTGGACCCGCTGCTTCTCAAGTGCGCCCGGTACGGAGCACCATCGTGCCGGTGGTCGGTGGTTGTGAATGGCAGCCAGAGGACACAGCCTCGGAGGTGCAGGGCTGAGCTGTGGGGATGCCCACACCCTCATGTTATTAGACACACAGCTCTGTGTGCGCAAGGCCAACCACGCATCCCCAGAACATTTCTGCTTCCTCTTCTGAGGCTGAGACGACCCGTCCAACACTAACTCCTCACCCTCCCTCCCGCAACCTGCAGCTTTCTCTTCCGGAAGGAGCGGGCAGTGTCACCCCGATTGCCAAATACCTCTCTCCACAGGCCTCCTCCATCCACCCGTGTCTCGCGTTTCAATTATATTGGGTAAGTAGGTTTGTGATTATAGTCTTCTTGAGGAAATGTGATTGCTTTGAACTATTTCATGCATTGTTGAGGTACAAAGAAGGACACAGATATAACTAGATCAGTGTTTAGTAGAACAAAGATTGATGGCTATGGACCTTGTCCAACCCCCTCATTTCACAGATTAGAACATCTGAGCTCAGAGAAGCAAAGAAAATCACCCAAGTGATGCAATTTCCAACCTCCTTACTTACATTAATAACGTGTTGCTGCTTACGATCCTGAAATCACCTCAGTCAGACTTCAGAGACTTTCCCCCTCGTTTTCTGAAGTGGGGGCTGCTTAGCTGAGCACCCCGGCACTGGCCCCAGGGTGGTCTCTCTCTCTCTCTCTTGCTTCTTGCTCTGACAGGGTCCCTGTCCACCTTCAGAGGACATCCTGCCACCGCCAAGTGTTCAGAGTCAGTCCTGCTCCACCTGGCCAGTGGTTGGCATCTCTTTGAGATACTGTGCAGTCCTCTCTGTCCCCAGACTCAGCCACAGGTCTAGAAATGAGTGGCAGCAGTCATAACTTGTCATGTCCATGTCACATCATTGAATTTTAGAAGTTTATTGTTTAACAAAATAACAGACACGTCTCTAAAGTAGAGAGATGTGCACAGGGACTGGGGTGAGGCTGGGTGGGAGAGCGCTCACCTAGAACCCACCCGAGCCCCTGGGTCTGTGCTGGTTCTGAGGAAAGAAGGGTGAGCACAGTGAATCTCAGGGTCCCCAGAGCTCTGGCCAGTGCCCGTAGGTGGCTGAGCCTGTTTATGGGACGTGCACCCCTTTCCCCGGCCAGAACCTCAGACGCTGGACCACCACATGCACAGTCACTTCAGCATGTGCTGCTGAAAGGTAAATAACACTGCGCCTCTCCTAGATCTGCAGGGGCAAAGCTTTCGGAGACCAGCACCCAAATGCAACCCCAAACCACTTACTCCTCACAAAGTGCCAACACTGCAGCAAAACCTGAGTACTGAGGTTTTAGTTTAGAAGAAAATAACTCATACATTAGCATCTTTTTTTTTTTTGGTGCTGGGGATTGAACTCACAACCTGGTGTTTGCCAAGCAGGCATTTACGCCACGAGCTAAACCCCCGGCCCCAGCATCTTTTTCTTAAAAATAAACTAGTTCCATTATCACAGGGAGAGAAGTTAAAAATAATTTCTTAATTCATCAAATATCCAGTCAGTGTTTGAATTTCCTGATTGTCTAAAATTTTTTTACTGTGTTTGAATCAAGATTCAAATAATGTGCATTTGTTTCAATTTCTTAATGTCTTAATAAAGTTCAGTTTAATCTCTAGGTTTCCCTCTATCTGCTTTGTTCCTCTAATTTTTACCTGTTTTAAAATTCTTTAATGGGGGCCGGGGATTTAGCTCAGTGGCATAAGTGCCTGCCTTGCAAGCACGCAGTTGTGAGTTCGATCCCCGGTACCAAAAAATAAAAAATTTAAAAAAAAATTCTTTAATGGTGACACAATTGTGTTTATTGTGTAGAACATAGTGTTTTGAAATATATGTGAAGGTATGATAAAAAATACTTAGGAATGTATAAAGTTTTCAAAAAAAAGTATTACAATAAAAGATACATTGTCATTAACTCCCATCAAAATCTTCTCCCCTCCCATACACACATGGTCCCGTCTCTTACCCTTTTCTGCAGTTCTGGAAGTCTCTTCCCTAAACGCTTTTATTTTATTTTCTGCAGTTCTGGAAGTCTCTTCCCTAAGTGCTTTTATTTACATGGATTCCCAAATCCATGTTGGGAATTGTTTCAAAATGTTTCCCTTTCCTGGTGATTTTGACTTGGGGAAGAGCCAGAAGTCACACTGTGCAGATCTAGTGTGTCACGTTTGCACCTCCGCCCTTCCCTTCCATGGTACTCTGCAGCAGCGGCGCTGTGCGCTCCATCACGGCCTCACAAGGGTGCTCAGACGCTGTCCCCGCAGAGTGGTGGGTGTGGGGCCACGGCAGTGGGGAGTCTGCTCCTGGGCGCCGTCACCACAAGGCAGGCCCGCTCCTGCAGTCAGGTTAGCTGCTGATGGGAAGGAAGGCAGACTCTGGCCCACAGTCCATTCATAGCCCCTTCCTCCTGCACACCGCCCCCCCCCCGGGAGGCTCAGTGTATGGGATGCCCTGGGCACAAATGCACAGCAACATGCTCCGGAGCAGCCAGGGACCTTCAGCGTGGCGCACGCTGTGTTCTGGTCACCTGGACCCTGGGCCAGCCCCTTCCTCCTCTAGCCTGCTGCCAACTCGAGTCTCTCATCAGTTCCTCCCGGCGGTAAAGTGCTGGCCCTGTAGATGGGGAAGGGTGGGGAGGGCTGGGCAGACTTCCAGTGAGGGCCTGGCCACCAGCTCTGCGCGCCTGCAACCCTGATGCCGGTGTCCAGAATGCTGGACCCTGTCCTTCTCAGGTCCTGGGGCAGGACTGCCATGGCTCCCCTTCTTCCTGACCCCTGCAGGTGCTCGGCCAGGGAGGCTGCCCTTCCGAGGACTCATTTTCCTCCCATTATTCACTATCCAGCTCTTCCACTATGTCACTCTGGACTCCAGACATAGATTTGACAGCAGTGAGAGCTGTGAGCCGGGCACAGTGGTGCCCATCCATGACCCCAGCTACTCAGGAGGCTGAAGCAGGAGGGTCACAAATTTTAGCACAGCCTGGGCAATTTAGTGATACCCTGTTTAGAAATTTTAAAAATATTTTTTAAAGAGGCTAGAGATGATACTCAGTGGCAGAGCATCTCTGATTTTGAAGTAGTACAAGGAAAAAAGAAAACAGAAAAAGATAGGAGCTGTGTTCTGTGTGTTCATCTCCTCGTTTTGGAGGAAGATGTTTTGACTGAGTCTAAGCTAGAAATGTCATCCCTCCATCCTGAAATTGTAAGTGCTTTTGCACTTTAAAAATCTCTCTGTCTTGTGTCTCATTGGAATTTGAATATGTGTGATAGTTCAAACAATTTTTTTTCTTTTTTATCAAAAATGAGATATTATAATACTCATTGACCATTTTCTGTTATTCGGTTCAGAAAGCCCTGGAATTCTTTCACTAAATGCATGGCTTTATACTATTGTGTTATGTTTGATATTATTGTAATTGAAACTATGCTCAACTATAGCAGAGTTAGAGATATGGCGTTAG
>PVJX010001605.1:0-32935 GCA_004027295.1 Dolichotis patagonum | reverse complement strand
TCCCTTTTGTTTTATTCTCTTTTAAATAAAAAAAAAAATCTCTCTGTCTCTCCTTGCTGAGACAGGGTTCCACTATGTAGTTCAGGCTGTTCTCAAACTCCCAGAAATCCTCCTGCCTCAGCCTCCCAAGTGCTGGGATTACAGTGGTGTGACACCACCTGTGGCACCACACATCTCTCTGAAAAATGGTTGTTTAATTAAAAATCTACACAAGCTATCTGACTGTAGTATTCTTTTGGACTTTCCTTTTTGGAAAGATTTAAACAGAAGAAGCACAGGCTTGGTACCGATCTGGTTCCACCCATTCGGCCTGGCGTCTTTGACTGTCCTGAAATTGTGTTGCTGGGGTGGGCTGGAGTTCTGGGAAGGGGTGGATGTGCGGGGCCACAGAGACTCGGAGGGGCTGGCCCGGGGACACGGGCTACGTGGCCTCGTCTGTACCTCGCACCTCGCCGTTGGCAGGTGGCAGATGGCAGGTACTTGCTCACGGAAAGTTGTTTTCGCCCCCCACTGGCACGCTCTGAAGGTGTGAAGACCTCGGCACACAAGGTGCCCTTCACAAGCGGGGAGTCCTGGTCCCAAACGTCCGCCAGCAGGGGGACCATCACAGAGGGATCGTCACACAGCTCGTCTTTTAAAGACAGAGAGAGCACACTCATTTTGAAAGAAGAAGAAAATACCCAGGGAGGGCACAAAGGGCAAGCACAGCCAGCAGCTGCTGAGAATGGCACTGGTGTCTGCATCACGGAGGCACGAGGGCCACAGCAGACACCCTGGGATCAGTACAAGGTCATCGGTTCTGGGAAGCCCGCCTGCACCCGTTTGCCTGGTGAACTATTTGTAGGTCCCTAAAATGCAGTCAACATCTATTGCTAGCCTACTATTTACATAGTTGAGGAGTCTGGATACATGCTAGGGGTTGGGGTACCTATGTGTGGGCTCGTCATGAGAAGGAAATATTTTTATGTCGCTAATATTGTCTTCTAAAGATTGGGAAAGAATAAATTAATTTTGAAAGAAGAAGAAAATACCTAGAGCTGTTGCTGGCAGGGCCTGCATCCTCCTGAGCTTCGAGATAAGGTCGCTGACCCTGAGAAGAAATTCATTTTCAGAAATTATTTTTAAAAGCTATGAGCTTCTCCAGGAGTCTTGGAGCATAAATCACACCATTCACAAGAACTCATAAAATATACCCAGTCTGTGAGATGAAATGAAACCCGGACCAACCTAACCCCGCAACACCAGCCCTGTTCTCTGCTCCAGGAGAAGAAACCCACGAACCCAGCGGTGCCCCAGAAGGCGCTGTCTACCCAGTGTGCGCGCTCAGCTCAGGGCTGGCCTGCGGTGAGGCCAGGACAGTGGCCCTTCTGAGTCACACACTCAGGGTGATTCACGTAGAGCTGCCTTGCAACAGTTTTCTTCAAGGGTGCTGAGCTGTTCCCAGGCTTTTTGTTCTTTGGGACAGGGTCTTACTAACTGCTGCGCTTGAATTTACAGTCCCCCTGCCTCAGCCTTCCAAGTGCTAGGATTACAGCCTGCACCACCATACCTGGCTGCTTTATAACAGTTTTAATCAAGTTTTGACACCAAAGTAGCACATATTTGAGATGTTTTATCATAGCAAACTGATCAAGAATGGCTGAAGAAGGTGGTGTCTCCCACACAGAATGAGTCCCAAGATGCAGCCCACAACAGAGCCTGGCTGGGACGCCAGGATGACAGGGTCTGAGCCCCAGTGGGTGCAACTCTGCACCCGTGAGGACGCCAGAGCCCCGGAGCCAGGACAGCTCCCAACTTGGAAACAGACCTTAGGCTTGGGTGTAACGGAAGGTCCCCACCCTGGGTGCAGAGGATGAGTGCGGACACTGAGCAGGGGAATAGAGACGGGCAGTGTAGGTCCTACAGTCCCAGAGAGGCTGGCCTGTCTACTCAGCCTATGACATGGTCCTACTGGTTAAGCACTGGCTGCCAGCGCATCAGCCCATCAGAGCCCACCTGTTGCTGTGGCCTCAGGGACACCACGGAAGAAAGCGCCATAGGAGAAGCCCCCCCATACTAGGTGTGGTGGTGCATGCTTGTAATCCCGGCACTCAGGAGGCTGAGGCGGGAGGATGGTCACGAATCTGAGGCCATCCTGGACTATACAGTGAGTTCAAGGCCAGCCTGAACTACATAGCAAGACTCTGCCTCGGGGAAAAAAAAGGCTCCTCCAATGGCATCGACCCAAGTCACCATTGTCATCGGAAGTGGCAGGCAAGGATGCCCATGTCAACCGACTTCTCCTGCCAGCAGCCATAGATACTGACCGAGCAGGGCCAGCCCCTCTGTGGGCTGTGGGAGCCTCTCCACTGCCCTTGGCTCTCAGGCGCTGCCACACTCCCAGCTTGGGTCCCACCCCCCAGCCTCTGCTTCCATCTCCTCCTGTCCCCGGCTAGAACTCACACTCAGCACTCGGACTGCTCACCTTCTCCTATGAGGACTTGTGAAGACTCTGGGCTAGTACAGACGACCTGGGGTAGTGTCCCCCGCCAAGGTCCTTAACTTAGCCAGCCACAACATCCTTTGCTGTGTGAGGTGACAGAATCACAGGCTGGAATGGGGATGTCCTGAGGCCACGATGCTGCCAACTGCACGTACCTTTTATCAAGTTACCTGACAGACTGTCGTACTGAAGACGGTCATGTTTTTGGTGGGGGAGGGAAAACCGAGGATTGCCTGAGCAGTGTAGCCAACCAGTGACGCCACTTCAAGTTGCCCCCCTGGGGGCTGTACACCGAGGCAGGAGGTGGTGAGTGGCTCCATTAGATGACCCGTTGCAGTTGTCTCATAGAAATGTGTCACCAACAACATACTGAGGGCCTCTGAGACCCACCGCAGAAGCATCCATCCACTCCCCTGAGCAAAGCTGTCTGTCAGCAAAGCACCTCCTGCGTGTGGAACTGCAGGAGCCCATTGTAGGCAGTGAGATACTCTCCCGGAAGCAGCATGGACTGGCACCTGCCCACCCCGAGGAGCCCCTGTGGGAAGGACAGAGCTGGACGTGGGGACTGCAGTCTGTAGCAGCAGGTACAGGGGTAGAGGAGGCTGTACAGAGGAGGGAGAAGGGATTTCTGGGGTCCTGGCACCCCACAGAGACCTGGATGTGGTGCTCCTAGTGCCTTTTCTGGAGTCAAGACCCAGTACAATTGAATACCTCCTCCTACCCTGCTGTCCCCTCAGCCAAGGTCCTGGCTCCTGCACCTCTAGGGGACAGTGGCTCCTTCCAAGTCTGCTCTGCAGATCTTCTCCCTGCACTGGACCTGTGCTAGCCATGTGGTCTCAAGTCTGCCTGCCCTTCTCTGCCTGCAACCTCTGGATGCTGTCCTCGTCACTCTAAGTTTGTAAATGTCCCCAGGATACAGGTCCCACAGTCACTCCCTGGCTTCAAGGATATGGTTGCACACTATGTTCTCGGCAGCAGGAGACTTCACTGTCCCTTAGCACCAAGGGGTGGTGGGTGCTGAGCCCCTGCCTGCTAAGAGGGGTTCCTTCCTTTCCTTTGCCTAGACACCTGGCGTGACTCAGAGCCCATCTTTCTCCTCCAGAGAAACCATGGTGGCTGGCAGTAGACCATATCCCCCTCCAAACAGATCCCACCCACTCGGAGTCAAAACCGAACATCCAGGTGGCTGCCACCCGGAACCATCCGAAAAATGCCAAGTGCCATGGGAAACTTTCATTTTAAAATAGATCTTCAGGAAGTGCCCTTCTCATGTGCCAGCAGTAACTGTGGGCTGGGAGGAGAAACAGGAAGTGTCCTTCCTGTGAGCCAGCTGGGGCAGGGGCTGGCAGATAAGAAGAGCTGAGTCCCCTTCCTCTAACCCATGAGCAATGGGCTGATTCAGAGAAACACAGACTGAGTCGATAGCAACTGAGGTACAAAAACAATTTAAAGCTTATATTTCTGGATTGATCTTGCAGGCCTAAAGCCAGTAGTAAGAGCATCTATTTGGAGGATAACCATATTCAATATAGCAACTATGGGGGATTTTCTTCTTTCTCATTTTTGAACTCCGATGTTGTACTCACTGTTTTGTTGCACTCCATTTTATTGTTGTTTTATTCAATGCTTTGTTTTGATTGGTTCTATTCTGTTTTGTTTTGTTTGATTTTATTGTGTCTGATGATATGGGCAGAAATTTTGAAGATAACAAAAGGCATTATGGTAGCAATGGTTGATTTCCTATTATCCTGTTTTGAGGTCTGGTATCACTTACACTGTTTTGTTTTGATTGGCTTCATTCTGTTTATTTTGTTGGGATTTGTTCTCTTTAAAATACATAAATAAATAAATCTTCACCACACAGACAAGAAATGGACACATACCCTCTCTTGGATACTGTGGGCTGGGTGCCATGGAGCACAGAGCCCCATGGAGCCTCCTTCCTTCAGTCCCTGCCAGTTCTGGGCCAGATCCTAGAGACAGCCTGTAAGTATCTGGAACTCCACAACTGAAGGACCCTCTATGCATGTGATTTTGGGCACATGTGTGCTGCCTTCCCTAAGTGACATAAATCAAGACCCTTCAGGAACAAAGACCTGCGTGATTGTCAAAGCCATGAATTAGTTTGTGTGCTACCTGGGGATCACAAAAGAACAGTAGTTACAATTAATGGATTTAATTTTAAATGCATAGGCCTCCATATCAAAGTGCTAAAGCAGTCCATTCTGGCATTCTTATTAGTCTTTAATTATAATTGATGTACCTGGGAAGGATGTCAGCTGTGTCCAGCTTTACACAGGTGTCCACCCCTCCCTACTCCCCAGTCCTGCTGGCCATCACCAGTGATAGGCAACATGATTTTGATGAAATCCAAATTTATTAGGGTTATTAAAAGTCATTAATTACTTGGCACCATCCAGATTTCATTTGCTTCATCCTTAATGAAAATTGACAGCTTTATATTTTTAGGTGTAAAAAGTGGGATTTAGTTTTAAACGTTTCCTGTTCTACTCACAGGGCGACAGCCTCCCCAGTCTTTCCCTCTATCCTGCCCCAGCCTCTATGCCTGGTATTGATTTTTGCCCTTTCCCTTCCAAACATCAGATCATTTGTCTCCCCATGTGGAACCCCCACCAAAGCCAAGGACAGTGGTCTCGGTGTAGGGGCCTCTGCAGGCTGAGTCGAGTGACCCACAGAAGATAGGGCTGTGACTCAAGGGGGAGCCTGGGCTTGCCACCGGCCATAGTCGACCCAGTGGAAGCTCAGCAGGTGCACCCATCTGTAGATGCTCTGGGCTTGGCAAGGAGAGGTAATTACCCTTGGGCCTGCCTGTGGCTCCCTCTCCTCCGGGACGGGAGTAGCAGCCATGGCTGTGGGACCTGACCTCCTGCCGAACACTTCCCAGGGTGCTGAGTCATGTCACAGGCAGCCACTGACCTTCACATGCCAAGTTCAGACCCTTTATTCACATGAGCTACAGCTGGCCGTGTCTGCATGCTGCCCACAAAGATGACTGATTGCCCTCCTATAGCTCTGTACACTAGTCAGTGGGGCAAGAGGATGCAGTTACAGATGCCCTGCTAGGCCTTCTCTATTTAACTGGAAAGGGAAAGCAGCCAAACAAGAACACTCCATAAAAAGTCATTCTTTTACTTACAAGTGGTAAAAACTATCTACCAAAAGTCCTAATATAGTCAACACAAATTATTGACAGTATTGTTTATGCTGGAGATAAATAGGTAGATAGGTGAGCAGGATATAGAGAGATACAGGAAAAGAATAGCTGCAAAGGGAACAAGCTTCCCTCTGCTTGTCTACACAGAAACAGGGAAAGGAAGAACGGAGCTCACTCGTCAGTCACAGCACTGAGACAGGCTGTGGAGACTAAGAAGCATGCTCAACTCGCATTTGGGCTGCAGGGCTGAGTGTCCTTGGGTCCGCATGGCTTCTCTCTGAGACGTAGAAGACAAAGGTCACACAGCAACTGCGACACCAGGGCTCCTCAGGCTTGGCACTAGAGACATTTTTTCCTTTCTCCAGGTGCCCAGTGGTTAAATTTTATTCTCATTTTTCAAAACTTATTTTCAAGGGCCTCTTAGATGAATATGCACTTCTCAGATGGAGAAGTACAAACGGCAAATAAATACATGAAAAAATGTTCAACACCATTGGTAATTTGAGAGATGCAAATTAAAACAACATTGAGGAGTGTTTCCTGAGATCCGAGCCATGTTGGAACTTAGGGCACTGAGCCAACCAGTAACCAGCCTGCCGCCCTGGTAAGTGACTGTGGTCTGGCAAGCCTCGGCCACCCCAGGGTGGGGAAACAAGAAGTAACAGCGTTTCCTGAGATCCGTGCCATGTTGGAACTTAGGGCGCTGAGCCAACCACTAATCAGCCTGCTGCCTACTGGGGCACGGGCTTAGAATCAAACATACCACATCCCCCCCTTAACAATTGGGATCCAAGGATCTGAGTATCTCTTAGGAGGTGACCATATGTGGTACAGCAAGTGGGGGGAGTTTCCTTCTACTATCTCTGAAGCCAGATATTTTTATCGCCGTTTTGCATGTCCTGATTTGTGTTGCTCTATTCAATATTCTGTGTTGATGTGTTCTATAATGTTGTGTATTTCTTTTGATTTTGCTGTACCTAATAGAGGAACAACTATTTTGAAGATAACGAGATATACAATGGTGCCTATTATTGTTGTCCTGGTGACCTGCTGTGATGTTCTGTGCCAATTTCACTATACTGTCTCAATTGGCTTTATTCCATCCTGTTTTGTTGTATATTACTACCTCCAAGTTAATGATAATTAAATAAAATAAAACAATAGAACATGAGAAAACAAGGTAACAAAATACCTCTAAAAACTCCCAACTCCATCAAAGCTGATCCATGTGACATGTATGACGAGAAACTCGAAAACAAACAACAGAATTATATAAGATGATTAAAAAGGAAATAACAACAACAAAACAGGTCAATAAGATACTGAGCAAGCAGAAACATGATATAACTAAACAGATAATGTACTTAAAAAGCAAAAGGAGGAAAAGAAAATGTGGTAAAGGATATAACAGCATGTATGTTTAAGTGTATGGGATTGATAACCATATTACTAAGTTTTTGTTGGATCATTGAACAGAACTGTTTACAGCCTCACTGTTTGTTCACTTTGTATGCCTGAATTTTGTAACATGAACAACTATTTCTAAGAAGACAATATGTAATTTATCGAGCAGTGATTTCTTAATGTTTTTTTTTAAATTCTGTATTATTTCTACCCTTTTTTCTGTTTTGCTTTTTTTCTCTTTAAATAAAATTTAAAAAAACAACAACATTGAGATTCCATCTCACTCTAGAAAAAATGGCTATCATCATGAAATCAACAAATAGCAAATGCTGGAGGGGCCATGGGGAAAAAGAACCGTTTTCCATTGTTGGTGGGAACGCAGACTGGTACAATCACTGTGGAAATCACTGTGAAGATTCCTCAAAAAACAAGGATTAGGAGCCGGGGACTTAGCTCAACGGCCTAAAGCCTGACTGGCAAGCATAAGGTTGTAAATTCGATCCCTGGTACCAAAACAACAACAAAAATAAAAAATAAATAAAAATAAAACACACCAAAAAACGAGGATTAGAGGTCCCATTTGATCCAGTTATTCCCCTTCTGGGTATTTTCCCAGAAGAATGGAAAACATCATAGCACAGTGACATATGTGCACCCATGTTTATAGCAGCATAATTTGTAATAACTAAATCTTGGATACAACTAAATGCTCATCAACCAAAGAATGGAAAAAAAAGATGTGGTATTTTTATGCAATGGAGTATTACTTAGCCATAAAAAGGATAAACTGGAGACTTTCATAGGTAAATGAATACAACTTGATACCATACTCATAAATGAAATTAATCAGACTTGCATGTATAAACATTGAATTGTCTTCCTAGTGTAAAAACCTGAAAAAGTAAATAAGATCCAAAATCTATAATAGATACCATGAAAATGAAAGGGGAGGAAACTTCTCAAAAGGAAAGAACAGGGGCTGGGGATTTAGCTCAGCGGCATAAGCGCCTGCCTTGCAAGTGTGCAGTTGTGAAAAAAAAAAAAGGAAAGAACAATGGGGATGCAGGAAAGGAGAAAAGAAGAAAAGGGAGTATTATATACTATGTATCTATAAAAGATAATTATACTACTAATCTTTACTAGTTCATCAAAAAGCATGGTTTGTGCTTTGACTGTTTAATCAATTTTGCATGCTTGTATCTTGTAATCTGAGCACCTACTTTGAAGATAACAATACACAATACAGTAGCCATTGTTGGTTTCCTATTATTTTGTTTTGAAATGCTGTATTGTCGTTTTTATTTTTTTCTTTTTAAAATAAAAAATAAGTAAAAATAAAAAGGAAACATACAAAGCAAACTTCAAAAAATAAAATACAATAAAACAAAAACTTATCTTTGATTGACAAAAAATAATGGCATGTATTTAAGGGGAAGCTGAGGAGGGCATTTAACCAGACACACGAGACTCGAACACCTCCTAGAACTGGGGAGTCACAGATAGAAAAATGTGAGAGAGTCCTACTTTCCCCTTGGCCACCAGACCCATTTATTTTCACCTCCTTGGGCCAGAAAATACAGAATTCTAAATCCTATGCTCCTAAGGCACAGGCTTTGGTAAATGCCAGAATCAACCGTGATTTCCTTAACTGTAGCTGCTGTCCAAGTGGGTGTCATTTCTGAAGGATGTGCAACCCCCAGTCACGAGTGTGGCAGAAAATGTACCCATGAGAGAGGTGTTGGTCACCAGGAAGAGGCTCTCTGGAGATGTGAGGTCCCACTCCCTTGCTGTGGCAGCCTGCCAGGGTCAGAGCCCCTCCTTTTGATCTTTGGAGAGTTCCCTGCAGCCCTCTCACCAGGGCACCAGCCCCAGGACTCCTAAGAGGGACATGTGAACTCTGGCTGTTGGGCAGGGTGGCACGGTAGAGGGACAACTGCTCATGGTGTGGCGGCCAGTGAGCAGGGAAAGTAAGGAGGGAAGAGGGAGACAGACTCTTGTAGTCCTCAGATTCCTGGAGCTCAGCCGGCCTGGCCGGAGGCAGCCCTGGGGTCCAGCCCAGGGCGGTTTGTGGAGGTCCAGGGTTTCAGAAAAGCCATGAGTTCTGCTACCACCCCCATAGCCATCAAGAAAAGGACAGGTCTACCTCCTTACACACAACACCACGTTCTCCAAATGTTTTCCACACTTCCTGCCCTAGCTTCAGTTGTGACCCTCTGAAGAGACAGTATTACTCCCGTTTTCAGACAGCTGGTAAAGGCGGTTTCACAGTCAGGCGACAGTAATCTCGCAGCAGCAAGGACAACCCGATGTCTGGATGTCTGCAGGTGTCACGGACTGATCCCGAGGCAGGCCACAGACAGACCACTGTCTCCGGGCCTCCCAGCTGGGCTGCCTCTGCCCATCTACAGCAGCCACTCCTGCTGTGGGCCTGCAACACCGGCGTAGCGCATTGAGGCCAGACCCCTCCCACAGCAAGAGCAGTTCCCTAGGAGACAGTCGAAGTCACGAAGACATAGACGTGTGTGTAGCGATCAGCTGCCATCTTATCTTAGGATGGGTTTGTGGGTGAGTTTATGGTTATCTCCATACTCATGAGCTATTTATATTTCACCAAATAATTCCGCTGTTTAAGAGGACGATTTTGTTTTTTGGGTTTTTTTTACAATTATTCTAGGTATTTATTTTACTATACTTCGAGCTTCAGAATATTACAAAGTGTCATTCTCCATCTCAGACGGGGTCTACAGGTCCACCTTTTTTGTTGCTACAGGATTCCATGGCTTACATGTAATTATTGGGCCCACATTTTTAGCTGTATGCTTCTTTTGTCAATTATACCATCACTTTACATCAAAACACCACTTTGGCTTTGAAGCAGCTGCTTGATATTGACACTTCATAGATGCGGTATGATTATTCCTCTGTGTTTCCATTTACTGATGTGATGGCTCATGTTTTCTTAGTATAACCCCGTATTGCTGACCTCCAGTCAGTAGGCCTCAGAACATACCTCTGGCCAGTGATCTCGGTGGGAGACCTCGAAATGATACAGGGGAAGGAAACTCCCGACCTGCTATGTCTGCGAGCTCATGTTCTCTAAAACCGAAGAATGAATTCTAGGAACAACGGAGGTGAAAAGCAGAATATATTTATTGAGAGAAAGAAAGCTTCCGTCTGAAGAGAGACAGACGGGGACCCCAGCGGGTTGCCCAAGAGGACGATTTTGAATTGCTGAGTGAAAAGCAACTCTTCTTTCATTTGGCCTCGCCTGGCAGATGCTAAGCTGGGTAAGGGCAGTATTGCTTGAAAGCCTCATGCTCAGCCCACTGTCAGCAGGGTCCCTAGAGCAGAGTGCCAAAGAGTGTTCAGGTTGCTCCCAGGACCCCAGGGAACAGCAGGGTGTTCTCCAGGGGGACTTATGGGGCCATAGTTGTCCTGAAATATACCCTTCAAATACACGTCAGCAACTGGCTGTCTCTCACCAGAGAAGAGGGAAGGGCTGGGACCAGGGAGGCGAGCTGGCCTGAGAGCATCAGACCTGTTTCACAAGCTCACCCCATTTGACAGTAATCAAGCCTTCCCTGTTGGGAGCGCGCGCCAAGGGGCCGGGCCTGGCTGTCTGATGGTGAGGATTCAACCTTTCAAGCCACCAGGGCCAGGCAGACTTGTTCATTACCAGCAGCGTGGCCGTGGGCAAAGAGAACGGGGGCTTGTGAGTGGGAACCAGTGCACAGAACCAGAGCAGGCAGTTCTGCCTCTGTTCTACCACACAGGTGAAAAAAGAGACAAGAGCACTCCCAGTGTGTCAGCCATAAATTTTGTGATAAATAGGGCACCTGTTAAATTAACTCTGTATGATATCAAAGTGATTAGGTTTGCAAAAAAAAAAAAAGATCATTAGCTGAGTGTGTTCCTGCCAGGGAAGTGGCCCAGTTTCTACTGGGGTCAGCTGACGGACGCCAGGGCCAGGCCAGAGGGCACAGAGTTGGCTCCAGGCGCCACCGAGGTCTCAGGCAAGCAGGAGGTTTGGGAGCAGCGCATGTCGTGGGAGGAGCAGGCTCTATCAGTCATTCGCTGCAGGGACAGTGGCAATTTGAAGAGTTTTAGCACTCTGAAGGTCAAAATTATGAACCGAGTAATTTATTACCACTGATTTAGAGATTAACATTGTGCCAATTAATCAATTACTCGATGTGAAGAATTGACAATTAAGTGACATTCTCCTCCAAGCTGGCAAAGCTTTCTGAGTTCCACAGTGAATGATACGAGATCTCCAAACTGAAAGGTTAGGAGAGTTTCCTCCAAGCTCAAGATGAAAAGGAGCTCAAAGGGTGAGTGAGAACACCCATTCCCAAAATGTTAATGTAGGAAACAGGAACCACATAGTTTAGCTCCTAGCAGAGCTGGTCAAGCTTAACGAGCACACTCTCTTGCTGGCAACTGAAGGATGAAAGCCTGTTTTATTCCTTAAGCAAAGTTGCTACTCTTCACAGACAGCCCTGGAACGAGGTAAAGTCCTTACAGCCGAGAGTGGAGAGGCCGCGTCTCAGGGCAGGCAGAGTCCTGGTGAACAGCCACAGGCAGGATTTCTAAAGGCAACTCACAGGCCACCAGGTCCCCTGAACAGCACTGACGGGGTCCACTGGGCTCAGGACCAAGCCATGATGAGGACAACTACAGTGGCACTGCTCCTCCAGGATAGTGGATGTGCCCAGGGAGGGGATGTGGAGAGCAACAGAGAGGCCAGCCGAGTGGCAGCGAGGGGTAAAGACAAGGGGTCCAGGACAGAACACCACAGACACTATGGGGCTCCGCAGGCATGTTTCAGAGGGTCACGTGCGGGAGGAGGAGCAGGGAGAAGCCTGCAGTCAGGAGTCGCTCTTGGCCCTTCCCCCAGCCCCAACTTACTGTCAGTCACCATTGTTCCTAGCTGGTCTGGCAGTGCCAACAACCTCTCCTTGCTGGGTTGCCTCTGCTTCCTGGCAGCCCCCCCCCTTTCCACCTCAGTCTGGGCTGTCCTGCCCCGTGGGAAAGGCAGAGGGTGGTGGCTGACGGTGGAACCACAGCCAGTGACACCAGCTTCTAAGACCCTGTGAGGTACAGTTAGGAAGAAGGGGCATCCATGCCGCATTGGAAAACCGAAGTCTTAATTAAAAAAAAAAGGATGCACGTACTTGGAAAGTGAAGTCACAAAGACAGTTCCAAGTGTGTTTTGGAGCTAACAGACTTCCTCCCCGCCTCAGCAGTTCCCTGAGGCCTAGAGGAATCCAGCCCTGGATCTAATAGTGGGGCTTCCCCCTCCTCGTGGATACAGGCAGGACAGGTGTGCTGAGGAGGAGAGGCTTCCAGTCAAGTTGAAGTCAAGAGACAGAAGTCAAAGTCAGAGGATAGGAGAAGGCCCGCGGAGGAGGCTGCTCTGGCCAGGGTGGCCCTGCACAGCCCTGTCCTCCACAAGCTCATGGCATGGCCACTGTATGCCCAAGGTACAAAATGCCATCTTCATAAGGAAGGCAACCTGCTGCAAGGCACAGAAAGCTGGGGACCCTCGGTCCCAGACTATAAGGGCCGAGGCAGGTGGCTTGCCGGAGGAGCAGCTCAAACCAGCTGCCATCCTCTGAGCCTTTCTACCTCTGGGTCTGTCTTGTTGGGCCCCCTTCACACACTTTCTGCCTGATGGTGGCAAGGTGCAGGCATATCTTCCCGGATGCTGGGCAAAGGAGAAAAAGGACCTGAAGCAGAATAGAGGAAAAGAAGTGAAGGGAGGAAGGAGCCCTTCTAGTTTTTGGTTGGTGGAAATTTCCAGACATTGTGTGAGCCCAATACCCCGCTTCTCATTGGTCAGCACTGTGTCACATGGTACTTATCCTCTCTTCTCATTGGTCAGCACTGTGTCACAGGGTACTTATCCTCTCTTCTCATTGGTCAGCACTGTGCTACGAAGATCAGGTAAACAATTCTAGAAATCACCACTGTACTTCTTTCTGCCCACATCTCATTTGTCTGAACTGGGTCATGGGTGGGCTGAATTCCTACACTGCCCAAAATGGTATCACAGGCCTGGCAGGGATGTAAAAGAGCCTTTGGAGAGCTGGTTTTAGTGGGCATGAACCCCCTTCTCCAACTTCACATAGTGACAGACCTGGGCCTCAGAGGTAGTACATGGCCGTGACTTCAGTCCTGATATTAGGGAATCCCTTGGATGGAGGTGGGAAGGGGTGACTGGGTGGAGGAGAGGACACTGAGGTGTGTGCCCAGGCACAAGGCACCCATGTCACGCCAGTGGCGGTGACCTAGAAATCCCAGTTCCCCGGAAGGCACAGCACCAGGCCAAACTGTTCTACAAGTAAGAGACAGAGGAGGCCAATGGCATCATTTCTCCTAATTAGCGAGCAGATTCCTCCCAGAGGCTGAGTCCAGAAGCGAGGCCTGTCCTTCCCTGTCCTCACGCAGCTTGCTGTCCCAACTGTGCAGTGAGCGCACATACGGACTCAATTGTGCGCGCCCCAGGCCACAGGAGCCCACCCAGAGGGGGCTGAGAGCCCCAGAGATAGCACCGAAGCAGCCGGGGGTGTCTGGGAACCTTAGCTGTCCCGCACAGCCATAAAGCAGCTGCTTCGGTGCTGCTGGAGACCGTCCATAAGGAGGATATAATGGAAAGGACTGCCCGAGTGTGCGAGTATAATATAGTTAATGTATTACTTCTTTTATTATTTTATCATCTTTCATTAATTGCTGGCAGCGCGCCCGTAGAAGCTGGTTCCATGGAAAGGGCTTTTAGTTAAATGTCTTCCACAGAACGGCCACTTAGAACCTGCGAGCAAGGTTGAACCAAGGTTCACTCGACTTCAGTAAATCTTGTCAGAGGGCTTCCACGAGGAGAGAGGGGGCCTCACTCCGGGACAGTCTGGCCATGCAGCAGCTTGGATGCCAAAGCTGCTCAGAACCAACTGCCTCAAATTCTAAAGCACGGAAGTATGATTTTTGAAAAAAACAAAAAAACCTCCTGTATTGACTGTCACTACCAACCTGCTGTGTGACCTTGACCAAATGCCTTGCAATCTCTGGGCTGCAGCCTTCTCCCTGGCCCCGAGCTAATTACCTGGTGATGTGGGTCATAGGCTGATGAAGGAAGGGGGCGGGAGGGCTGTGGGCTGTGGCTGGAACCAGGGCCACCGGCTGCTCTTTTGCACTGTCGCAGGGCCCGTCACTCCCCAAGCGGCCTCTAATGCCCCGAACTGCCCTTCCGCTGTGCCCCCCCCACACACCAGAGAGCATCTCAGGACCAGGCAGGACCAGGTGCTGGGAGGTGCTGCAGTCTGCAGAAAAGCACCGAGACCTGCCTGCTGCCTCCCTGGCGCGGGGGTACCTCCTTTCCACGGTCACACAATCCCAGGTCCCCAGCAGGCACAGCACAGGTGGGCGAAGTGAAGCAGGTGCTGCACGCGGCTCAGCCCTGGGAGAGCTGGACTGGGAGGCAGAGAAGGGGTGGGGCCCAGGACACTCCCAGCATTTGGGCCCAGATTGACGCCAAGGTCACCCCGCCCCGAGTCTGACTCCCTTCCAAACCTAACTCCCTTGGGGAGCGCTCTGTCTCCCTCTCCAGCCGCCTTGGCCTCCCGTCTAGCTCCTCACCGCTGGGCAGGAGGGCCCAGGCGCCACGCTGGGAAGGTTTGATGCACTCACGCAGGTGCTGCGCTGACTGGCTGACTGACGGGAGCCCTGCCTCGCTGCCCTCGGTCCCTTCTCCTTTCCTCTGCTCCGGAGTCCAGGCCTCCATGGGGCCCCTGGCCAAGGTGGATTCTCTCGTCACTGTGCACACTGCCACCTTGAATCTCCTCCCACCGTAACCTTCTGGTCAGCCCTTCTACGTTTCATGTGACTCTTCTGTGACTGCGCTGGTCGGTTCATTGGCTGCACTCTCTGGTTTATGTCACCGAGTCTCTTCACCTCCTCTGTAATCATTTCACGGAGCTCGGCTACTTGAGTGTGATTTTTTCTCCAGCTCAGGTTCACTCCAGACTCACCCACACTCCGTGCCCACCTGCCCTCTGCACGGAGATTCTCCCAGCTCCAGGCCCAAGCACACCTCTGCTCAATCCTACTTTTCCTCTGAATTCTTACCTGCAAGTCACAGGAGCCAAGTACCAGTCTCTTCCACTGCAGGAGCTGGGACCCAGGGTCCTCCCCTGTGACCCTGTTGGAGAGATGGCAGGGGGTGTTCAGGAAAGGAACGCAACCCAAAGGGGACTTTCAACCCAACCCAATGGGGTTACAGTTAAGGGAAGGCTTCTGGAGGAAGCAAGATTGCACCTGCAGTGAGAGAAATGAAGGACCATTATTTGGGAAGGAAGAGAGAAAACAGACGAGTTTGGTGGGCCAGAGGCTGGTGTCTTCAAAATTGAGGGAGGTCTAAATGAGGAAAAGATTTAACTGTGAGGGGGAGAAGCCCAGAATTATGGTGGCCCCTACTTCTCAAGAGGCTGCATGAGTTCCAGCCATCACACCTGTATTCTGAGAAAGAGGAAGAGGAACAAGGACACACCTCTTCCACCAAGTGTCTACTCTAGTGACCACAGAAATCCCCCCTATAAACCCAAATCCCAAAGACACTGGAAAAGCTTTTCTTTGCTCTGGGTGGCAAAGAAGAATCAAGGTCTCTGTTACTAGAGAAGACAGAACGGATCTTGGGTGGGAGAGGTAGTGGTCTTGGACACAGCGAAGCAGGCTGAGGATAATAAACTCAGAGGACTTTGACAGCATCAAGAGGGTTTCCCATTGACCGTGAGCCAAGCCCAGTTTTAAAATATACTGTATTGATTCGCAGGAAGTTGCAAAGAAATGTGTAGACGCTCCTGTCACTCCCACCCACCTGCCCCATGTTAATTTCCTGGACAATGTAGCGTCCAGACCAGGAGCCAACATGGGCTCAGCCCATACACTGTATTTGATCTCACCACTTACACGTGTACGTGCACGTGTGTGTACGTGTGTGTGGCATTCTACAAACTTTTGAGATTTGCTTTCACACCCAGTGTGCAGCACAGCCTTAGGGCACCTCAAATAGCAACATGCAGCAGTGATTTGTCACTGCTAAACATTTGTCCTTGTCATCACTAATATTGTTGCATGCTGTGGTTGTGCCTCAGTTTACTTGACCACTCACCCAAATGGTGCCTAGGTGGTTCTTGGTGTGGGGCTCCTGCAGATGAAGCCGCCGTGAGCATCCGAGGCAAGCTTTTCTGCGAAGATGTCCTCCTGTCTTGGGATCACCGATCCAAGGGCATGCTGGCAGGGCAGGGTGGTAAGCTCAGACTTCAAAGGGGACTGCCAAACTCGACCCCTTGTGGCAGGACCAGCTCACGTTCCCAACTGTGACGCACTTTCCTGCATCTTCCCTAGCACTGGGGTCTTTCCTGCTTCTATTTAGCACGTATCCTGTTTCCATCTGCAGGTCTCCAGGAAATGACACTGTTGAGTGACACCTCCTGTATTCAGCTGCCGCCTCTGTCTGGTCTGGGAAGATGTCGCGTCCACCGAGGCTGTGTGTCCCCTTTCCCACTGAAGGAGATCATAGAGCTCCCCACCGAGCTCTCTGGAGAAGCTGCAGTAGAGGAGACCCCTGCCTGGCGATGCCTGGCCTGGAGAAGGTGTCTGTGCTGTCTCCTTGCACCCCAGGCAGATGGGGCTGTGTCCATGGGTCCTGACACCTAGAAGGTCCCTGTCCTCAGGCCAGCTGACCACCTGGGAGCTGCAGAACTCACTTTGCCCACTTTCTCCTAGTGAAGCAGTCACTGAGGTGAGCTCAGGCTTAAGGGCAGAGGTGAAGTCGCCTCCTTGGGGGAGAATCTGTGGCTGTCCTGTTGCACCTTTCTTGGGGTGCTGCAGATGGAACCCAGGGCCCCACGGTGCCAGGTGAGCTCTCCCCACTGAGCTGCACCCAGCCCCGCTCTGGGTCTTAGTGCCTACCCCGCAATAGCTGCGCACTGGCGGCAGCTAGGGAATGCAGATTGAGGAGAGGCCTGCACTGTGAAGACAGGGAGCAGAAGGAGGATAAAGGAGACCTAAAAAGAGGGGATCATAGAGGACAGAAGAAACTAAAATCCTAGTCCATAATAATCAGCACCCTTGAAGAAGAGAAGGCGTTGGATGCTGATCTAAGGAGGGAAACGGTTGTCTGTTGTCAGAGTGATTTCAGGTATTGATCACACAGGGAGCTGAAGGAAATGTGCAGAAAGTTTGGACAAGAACGTTGAGGAAAGCTCTGATGAAAAAAATGTAAAAAGACAAGAAGATGGCGTAGGAGAGAAATAAGAAATGGGCTGGGCCTGGTGGTGCAGGCCTGTAATTTCAGCGCTCTGGGAGCTGAGGCAGGAGGATCGCAAGTTTGAGATCAGCCTGTGCAGCTGGGTGTCTAACTGAGAACTTGTCTCAAAATACAGAACAGTAAGGGTTAGGGATGCGACTCAGAAGGAAGACCTGGGATCCAACACCCACCCTCCCAAGCCCCCCACCCCCCCCACCCCCGCACACTGAACCCAACCCAGCCAAG
Source organism: Dolichotis patagonum (assembly GCA_004027295.1). Classification (NCBI taxonomy): domain Eukaryota; kingdom Metazoa; phylum Chordata; class Mammalia; order Rodentia; family Caviidae; genus Dolichotis; species Dolichotis patagonum. Next base: position 15,325 of record PVJX010001605.1, on the reverse strand, counting down.
CTTCTAGGAATTACAGGACCAACTCAAAAAGTGGGAATGTTAGATGAGTTGGAATTCCAGAAAGGAGAAGCAGAGAAACAGCGAGCGTTTTCCAGAAGATAATGCTGGCTGCTGGCGGGTGGTGGGGCTGAGGCTCTGGGCCGAAAGGGCGTGATGTGTGTGCTGTATGATGCAGTTCTGAAACAGACTTCGCTAGCCAGAGAAGGTTCAGGTTCCAGGATGGCGCGAAGGTGCAGAGGGTAAAGAGCGCCTTGCCCCGGGTGAGCTGGGGGTGCCCTTGTGTGGCTGTGCACGGCGGCGAGGCCTGCTGCGTGGGGTTCCGCTCAGGACCGCACCGAGTTCGCACCTGTGTCGTCATGGCGCGCAGTTACGTAGCTGCCTGCCATCGGCCTCCTCCCTGCCCTCGGCCGTCCTCTGGCCCTCTGGGGCCCAGGAGAGGATGAACAGCCTGCTCCAGCCCAAGGCTGTGAATGGACTCTTCACAGCCGTGTTTGTGTAGGATGTGAAACGCGGACACGAAGGCATTTTCTCTTTTCGTTATTCAGGCTTGCTTTTCTCCTTCACTGACGGATGTCCCTGCATGTCTTGGCCACTGGCCCTCATCAAGGGGCTTGAGGACGTGCCCTAAGCTGTGGACCATGCCCGAGAGCACCCCAGCAGCAGCTCCACATGCCGCCCACAGTGACCCCAGCTCTGAACGCTCCGGAGCTCAGTGGGAATCAGAATGTCCAAGTCACCAAGATGACTGGGTCCCCTCTGGGAAGTGGCTCGACCAAATGACCCTGCTGTTTCTTTGCCACACATCAGCAGTCAGCAGCCACCAAGCTATTTTTTTCATGAAAGTCACCCAGGTGATTTCCCATGGTGGCCACTTGAGAGACCCCAAGGCTGGTCCAACGCTGGGAAAGAAGAGACTGGACACTGGAGTCAGCCTGACCCCCACGCAAGGTCAGGTGCCTGCAGTCACCCGGCCTGAGCCAGAGCCCCACGCAGTGACATTTCTGCAGATCCGACTCGAGAAACCAGTAACTGGGGCAGCGCGTGTGTCTGTGGTACTGACGGCTGGCGGTTAATCACAAGGGTAAGTGCAGAAATCACCCTGCTCATTTGCAAATGGAAATCAAATGAGGGCTGCCCAAGCCAGCTCTTCACTTCAGCTGCAGGCCGTGGGGACAGCTGACCTTGGGCTGCCCGGCAGGCAGGCAGCTGCAGGCCACAACCAGCGTCTGGGTCAGACTTGGGACGTCCTGGACCAGTCCCGCTCATCTGGGTGTGGCCCTACTTGGGTGGCAGGGCAAAGTGTCTGCAGAGGCCAGGAATTCCTGTGCACAAGCAAATCTCACTTTTCTTTCTTTTTATTGCCTCGCAGGGACCATATTGCCGTTTCACTTTGGTTGAAGCGCCAGCAAATCACACTGAAATCCTTCCAAGAGCCAGATGATGTGTTTATAAATCCTCTTGGCTGAACTGTTGGCCCCAAGAAATTTTATAATAATAAAGCATGGGCACGGTGGAGAGCTGGATGGCTCCTTCCTCTCCACCCTGTGTGCGGAGCTTTCTGTTTATGGGGCAGTTTGTTAGCTCTGCATTTTTCGCCCGCCACACACTGCGTGAAGTCCTCCAGCAATGGCCCTGTAGATCAGATGGGTAATGGATTTCTCCCCACACGGCGAGATTCATTACTGTGATTTATGGCTGTTTTAATGTACACAGCCTTTTTAAACAACTTAGAGTTGATTGTTCTGGAACTAGACCTGGTCCAAGATAGCTCTGGAGCGGTGCCACCATGCAGGAAGTTGCCGGTGTCTCCAGTGTCTCCAAGGAGGTAAACAACCTTGGGGCAAACCTTAGGTTACCACGAACGAACATTCACTGGCCCCTCGGAGGAACAGCAGAGGTGCCTAGAGCTGTGGGGAAGTCATCCCCTAGGGAAGGACAGCATGGCTCCCCAAAGGGGTGTCCTCCGAGCACCTGTGTTCACTTGGGTACATCCCCATTGCTTCCTGATAAGGCTTCCTAGACCAAGGGACAAGTCTTTGTCACTGTTGGTGACGACCTGTGTGGCTTCCTTGTGGATTCACAGAATTCCAAAGTTAGAGAGAAAATACTAAGAGTTTTGAGGAGACGATATACCTATGACGTAGTATGACTTCTCAGAGTGCTTACCCGCAATGATGTACAATATGCAATGAATTAAAGCTTTAAAAATCCGACAGGGAGCCTGGCATGGTGGCACACACCAGTAACCCAGTACTCAGGATCTGAGGCAGGAGGGTCACTGAGAGTCTGAGGTCAGCTTGGGCTACATAGTAAGACCCTGTCTCAAAAATAAAAATTCAAAAAGAAACATTTTAAGCCTAGAATTCTCTAGCACATGAATGATTAACCATATGGACAATTTAAAAAAAAAAGATGTTTATATGTTACACAGGACCTGGACATAGTCCTCTAGCAGAATGGAAAAAGAATTTACAAAAAGAGATCTGCATAAAATATAGGAACCTGGGGCCCTAAACAGCTGTTGGGTGTGGAGGGGCCAAGAGGGCACTAAGCAGGAGTTGAGAAGAACAGGAAGGAATCTGCACACATCAACCTGAGAGACCAGCATGGGGGCACAGACAGAAGGGGGCATGACAGTGAACAGTAGTGATGCTGGGTGCACAGGTGCAGAGCAGCTCACACTTCCTAGATGCATGCAGGTGTACGAAAATCCAAAATAAAGCCCTGGGGTTGGATGCAGCAGATTCGGCTGGGGATGGACACAGAGAGCAAGAGAAGCTGCTTTATTTTGGGGCGGGGGCAGGGTCTCATTATGTAACTCAGGCTGGCCTTGAAATTACTATGAAGCCCAGGCTGACCTCAAATGTGGGCAATCCTGCAGTCCCCCTGCCTCAGCCTCCCTAGTGCCTGGCTGCAAAGCTGCTTCAGAATTTTCCATATTTAAAAACTTTATAAGAAGCACACACACACACACACACATACACACAATTGTAAAATTTAAACAATAAAAATAGCTAAAGCAAAACACTGCCTTACCTGACCATAAGTGCAATGCCAGAAAATGATTTAAAAAGGATCACCTAGACCTTGGTGTGTGGAAGAGTCCACTTGGAGCAGCCAGGCTGGGAGAGCAGAGATTCCTTTCATTTCTATGGATGCAATCTTACTATTTCATTTCAGAGTGTATAGTATTCACATAACTATAAAATTATCAACATCTTTTTGGGGGGGTCTTTTTTGAGACAGGGTCTCGCTATGTAGTTCAGGCTGCCTTGAGCTCACTTTGTAGCCCAGACTGTTCTCAAACTGGCAGCAATCCTCCTGCCTCAGCCTCCTGAGTGCTGGGATTACAGGCATGCACCACCATGCCCAGCTTAAAATTATAAACATCTTTTGAGACAGTTTCATGAGATGTAATCCATGTACCATATAGCTCATCAGTTTACAGCATACAGTTCAATGGTTTGGGTCTATTCTCAGTTGTGCAGGCAGCTCTGAACATCTCAGTCAGCCCACAGAGCCCCCATTACTCCCTGGTAGCCACCCCTGTGCCACCCAATGCCTTGTCCTCCACCCCAGTTCTGAGCACCCCCCCCCACTTCTGTCCCTATAGGTTCACCGTCTGGGCTCACTTCCTATAAATGGACCCATACACGACAGTCTGTGATCTTTGTGATGGCCCCTGGCTTAGTAAGCTCTTCAGGGGCAGCCCACATTGCAGTACACTGTCTTTACGGCTGCGTTGTATTCCACTGCACTGATAGACCGCGTCTGTTCACTCCCTCGCTGGACAGTGCATTGTTTCCACATTTAGGGTATTAGAAACACTGCTGCTGTGAGCAGTTATGCACACACTTCTGTGCAGATGCGTCCTCCCATTACTCTTGGGCTTTTACTCAGGAGTGGACTTCCTGGACCCACAGCGACTGTTCCGCTTGCTGTGGAGCTGCCAGCCTGTCTTCCAGGGCTGCGCCATCTTGCTTTCTCCACATCCTCACTGACCCGGGATGGGCCCATCCTCCTGGTGATGACAGCCCAGGACAGCAAGCTTTTTAGAGAGGGTCACCACCACTGGCCCAGGGCAGGAGGCAGTACCTCCCAGATGATTCCCCAGGCACAGGAGTGCCTGTGGCTGAGTCTGCAACATACGTTACCAGCCCATTGGCAAAGCAGTAAGGGCAAGAATTACAAAACCAAAGGTGAGAAAAGGGTGACTAATAAAGCAGAAGGCAGAAGGGAGAGAAGCACAACGGGAAGAACTGGGAGGAGGGGAACTGTCCCCAGGAGCCTCAGGAGTCTGAGGGGACAGGAGAAGGCTCCGCATCCTCATCCTGCTTTCCTCACCCCACGTGGAGGGCAGGATCCCTGGGCCTCGGCTTGATTAATTATACGGTTGTGTAAGTTACATTGTTTCCTAAATCACGTACAATGTAGCCTCTGTTGTTAGGTATTTTACACAATTTCTGAATAATAACCAGAACAACTCAAGCTGTTTCGAGCTGTTAACAGCGGAGTGGGATTGGAGGGGGAAACGAGAGGTGAGACCTTCAAGTTCGAGCTCAACAAAAGCCTAGGAAAGTCACTGACGTGCGTTTGGTTATTGCAAACATACGCTAACCCACATGTGTGTGAACAGAGGTGTGTTTGTGTACACACAGAGAAAATGCAGAGGAACACGTGACAAACCCCACATGGTGGCAGGCTGACGGTGGTCCTTAACGCGATCCAGACTGAGACAGTATCTAAACATTTTGCTCAGAAATAAGTTCTCCATACATAAAAGTACCTCTCTCCCCAGGAAAAAAAAGAGGATCATTCCTCTCTTGTTTGGTGGCTCCTGCCTAAGGCATGCTGGCCACTGTCCTTCGGCCGAGTGACAAAAGCTGAGGGACACTGACCTGTCACTCCCACTGTAGAGCCCTTGGTCCCTGTAAAGAAGACATAGAGGATAAGCAGGGGTGGCACTTGGAAAGCTTCAGAACCGGTCTGGCCTGGGTGGGAGAGGGGACAGTCACAAGGGACGTGGAGTGACTACCAGATGGGAGGCCACATGCTGTCCTCTGCATGTGGCTCTCCATTTCCACACAGACTAACTCGGCAAGTACAGTGTGTGTGTCTTTAATAACCTCGGAGTAGGAAAGGCACTCCTGCAGTAACAGACAACGTGGAAATCATAAGAGAAAACCCTGGCTGAATAATAGTATAATATTTTCACAAAGAAAAACCCACAAATCAAACCAACAGACCGGAGGCAAACTGAGAATAATATTTGTAACACATACAATATGCTGAGAGCTAATTTTCTCAATTTGCAAAGAGCTCTTACAAATCAGTAGGAAAAAGACTAATAAGCCACGGGAAAGAGCAAGCCAAGGACATAAACAGATGGATGGACGATGCGAAGGACAAACAAAAACACCCAGCTGATGCCATGCATATGAACTGACCCCTACCTCCTCACAATAAACGATAAAAGCATATTAAGAGTCCATTGGTGAGTAGTGATTCTCACCTCTTGGCCTTTAGGGTGAGGAATAGAAAATTAAGACTTTTGCACATGGACTTGTCCAGGGGTAAACTGGTACAGCCTTTCTCGGTGTGCAGCATTATCTGTCACACTTTCAAGTGAACATGATGTCCTCTGACCCAAGCCTCTTGTGTGGATCACAGGACATCACAGATGTCACACACATGAAGACATCTTTATACGGCTGCCTATACAGCAGCTGGGGGGCTCTGCTGCTGGGCATAAAATGTGTACTCAGTAAATATTTAAATTATGCAGTCTGATCACTGCCTGAATCAGACAGGGAGAGAAGTGATAAAAGTAGACCTGCAGGGCACTGAAGGCAGGGTCCACCCTGCTCATGAGGGCACAGCAGCAAGTTTTATGGTTCAGACCTAAAATGCCCCCCAAAGCCTCATGCATCATAGGTGCAAGGCTTCTGAACGTGACTGGATCACAGTAGCTGAGGAGCTGTGTGGAGACAGAGCCAGGCCGAAGGAGGCAGATCCCCGAGGTGTGAACTGGCAGGGTTCATCTCCCTCGGCTCCTCAGCTCCTCACTCCACCTCTGCTTCATGTGAGCCACGCCGTGGGCCTTGGGCGGCAATTCTTCTGCCCAGGTCCTCCCCCATGCTGCTCTTCCTTGGAGCCAGCTGACCCCAGACTGAACCCTACAGACTGTGAGCCAAAATAAACCCCTCCTTTCAGCAGCGGGTGTTGGGTACCGTGTGTCAGTGAAGCACAAGGTGAGACGCCAGCCCCGCCGTGGTCTTAGCAGTGGAGTGGGCAAGTGCACAGCAGCGTTCGGACTGTGAGTCACAGAAAAGCCTTCAAGGTGACCTTAAAACTCATCTCCACCCACAGCCATCACTAGGTCACTCACTCACCCCAAAAAATCTACTAAATCCCAACTATTCAAGGTTCTTGACTGCATGAAACACGAAGTTTGATTCATTCAAGCAAAAAAATAGGGTGAATTTGTTGGGAACACAACAGATCTCTCGTGGAACAAATAGACTGGATGATAAGTGACAGGTGCTAAGCAGCAGGTTGAGGTTACGGACAGCTCCATTGGGCCTGATTCCATGCCACAGACTTCAGGGCCACACAGAGGGGCTTTGTAGGACAGAGAGTGGAAGCAACCAGCACGAACATTTCCCAGGGAAGGATCTGCTCAAAAGTTTCCGTCGGCCTCCACTGTGCCAACCCTCACCCCATCTCTCCGAGCCTGGAGTTCAAAGCTGCTCCTGAGGCCTGGGTGAACTTGGCTCCCACGTAGTTCCCGAGTCCTCTGTGCTCTGGGATGCAAGTGGAGACGCTGCTCCTGCCTGGAGATGCTCCCTACTTCCTGAGCAACACTGCATGCCCTGGGTGGGATTACACCTCCTAAAATTCATGCCCGGGGGAGCGCTAAGCCCCAGCACCCGAGACTGGCACCTTATTTGGAAATAAGCCTTTGCAGATGTAATCCAGTTAAAATGAGGTCATTAGGGTGGGCCCCAGTCCAGCACGACTGTGTCCTTATGCACAACGAGCTGTGGACTGGCAGACAGCTGGGCACAGGGAGGGCAGTTGTAGATGTTCGGGGAGAGGCTACAATGTTCCTTTCAGGGGAGGAGTGCTGAAGTCCACTTGCATGGAGGAGCCCTGCATGCACTCTTCCACCCTCCACCCCAGAGGGAGCCGGCCTGCCCACACCTTGCCCTGGGCCCTCAGACCGTGGAATGAGATGTGTCAGCTGTGTGCAGCTTTTTCAGTAGCCCTGGAAAAGTAACAGCAAGTAACAACAACAACAACAACAATAATAATAATATGAAGAAGTAGTAGTAGTAGTAGTAGTAGCTACAGAACCAGACTCCAAGACCCCGTGAGGAATCCAGGCAATGGAGGGTCTGTGTGCACAGCCATGACGATAACTTCTACTCTTGACCAACCAGCTCACTAAAGGAAAGTCAAGATAACTTGGTTGAGCTGCAGATTTAACAGGCTTCCTTCTCTCTCCCATCAGCAGCCTGCCACAACCAATAGAGTCTCAATGGAGGGGCATTTCTGGTCCCTGGTGCTGGGTTGGGCAACAGGGTCCTTCCCGTGGGGTCGCTGGTGTGGAGGATGCCAGCTGCCCCACGCCCCGCTCCCAGGAAAATGTCCATCTCTGTGACCCAGTTCTGAAGGCCGCAAGGCCAAGGTTGCGTGCGTAGGACTGCATTAGGGGAAGCTGCCCACACTGCACTGACTAATGGCTTGCTTAGGGCCAGGAAACTGTCTCCTGAGAGGAAATATATTATTCTATAATTTCCCTAAAATATTAAAAGTGGAGTTCTACTTGGAGACCAACCCGTTCTCACCCCTCTGAAGAGGACAAGGCTGAAGGGCTTTGGAAGTGAAATCCAGGCTCAAAGAGGCTGGGCTGGGGGAGTCTCATTTCTGCACAGCCAGCCAGGGCCCCGTGAGAGTAGCTGGCCTCGGCCAGCAAAGGGCTTTAACTTTACACAGAGCCAAACACAGGGCAGTCAGGAGCCCACAGGGGTCGCTGAAACCCAGGGCCCATGGGGAAGACTTCATTGACAGCCCCTGGATGTGAGGGGCTTCCACATGACCATGTGCATCAGATTTGGGGCTCCTAAGAAGTCTGTGGATAAAATTCAGGAAGCTAGCTGGAAGGAGAAATGATTCTATATTTTCATTAACCCTAACTTCAAAGGGTAATTGAAAATATGGTGAATGTTTAAGTTTTTAAAAATATATTAAAAACACATGGCCATGAATTTCCCTCAAAACACTCCCCCTCCCTCCAAACACACTTCTCCCATGTTCTCGCCACCTTCTGAAACAGTTCTGGAAGTGCTTTTTCCTGAGTGTCTTTATGAAGTGTGACAAAAACAGTGTGGCTGCCGAGCACCATCCAACAGAAAGACAGGCTGGTAAAAACACGGCAAGGGAACGCGCACCTGGTTTAACACGTCTGGCCTGTGTGACTTCCGGCGCCTCCCCAAAATCAAGATGGTCACAAAAGGGAAACATTTTGAATTGACTCAGGACACTGAAGCAGCCAAGACAGCACAACTAAAACAGAGGACTTCGAGAGCTGCTTCAGAAGGTGACAGGGATGACGGGGCAAGCGTGTTCCAAGTGAGGAAGGGGATTTTCAGGGGTTTCGTAGCAATGTGTCTGTACCACAATCATGTTTCAATTAAGCATTCAGTTGATTTTTAGATTGCAGCTTTGAATTGTGAATGGGAGCAGCGACCAAGCTATGTCAGCTCCTCCCTCATTCCAGTCCCGTGGCCACAGACATCTGCCTGCTCCAGGCTTCTCAGGAGACCCAAGACCTGTCACCCACAGGTTCCCCCAAAAGCCTCGGAGTGGCCCTCCCAAGCGCATCTCACCTGCTGTGTCAATAGAAGTGCACGTGTCACCCTGTCACACACTTGTCTGTGTTTCCTTCCTGCACACTCTTCCCTCCACACCCACGTATTCTGCGTTCTGCTCTGAAAGACTCTCCCGAGAAGTGTCCCTGGGCCCCACCCAGTAGCCCAAGCCATGCCTGGCACCTCGGTAGCTCCACATCTGGGGTTGGGGAGTCAGGAAGGAGAACAGGAGCCCTAAAGAAGATGACACAGAGGGCGTGGGGCAAGGGCCAGGCTGAGGAGCTGAGAAAAGGTGCAGCCCAGGCCTCTGCATCCCCACAGGCTCGGAACACAGTGAGTGGAGATGGCCAAAGCAGAGGCAGCCCAGCCAGCAGACTGCCCAGGGGCCTGTGACTCCCCTCCCCTGGCTCAGCACCCCAAAGCCAGTGCTGCACTTAGGACCCACACACGGTCCAGGGGATGGCGCTGAGTAACAGTGTCCTGGTGGAATTGTGCGTCCACACAGCGCTGCCAGCAGCACCTACAGGAACTGAAACCATCGTGCTCACAGCAGCCACACGCGGTACCCCAACTACAGTCCGGATTAATGTCCTGGGATTCAGACTGCTCCCCCCTCATCTTATCTATTTTACGAGTGGGCTCTTTGCTTTCTGAATTTGTCAAATTTGCAGTTTTACATCCATTACATGTCCATTAGCATTGTAGAACCTCGTAGGGTGCTGCTGGGCGGCAGACATAGGAGGTTAGCATTGTCTCCCAGTGGCGGCCCTCGAAGGGGTCCACTCTGTCCCCTGGGCACTGCATAGCGAGCAGTTGTCCTGCTCCCTCCACCCCAAGCGGCCTCTAGCCATGCACAGTAGCTGGATGAAGAACGTGTCTGCCTAAGTGACCCGCTTCTCACCTCCGCACCCCCACCCCCAGCAGAGACCGGAAGGAGGCTGCATCTCTGCCTGGCCATCAGCTGCCCTTCCACCTCGCCCTCAGAAAGTGCTGATAGAAATGACTGACACAGAGGGAATCACAGCACACGCTCACGTCCAGAACTCATGTGTCGCTTACGTTTGACACTTGTCTTGCTTGTCCTGTCTCCACCTCCTATGGCTCTGTCTCCTATGACTCCAATCAATTGTAGACACGAATATAAAGGCAGATGAACAGCTAGCCAGGCAAGGAGGCAACATCTGGGAGGCTGAGGCAGGAAGATCACTGTGTGTTTGAGGCTTCCTTGAGATGCCATAGAGAGTTCAAGGCCAGCCTGGACTACATACAGAGATGGTGTCTCAGAACAAAAACAAAAGCATATCACAACAAAAAGATATAAAAACAACAAGTCACAGGGCTGGGGATTTAGCTCAGTGGCATAAGCGCCTGCCTGGCAAGTACAAGATTGTGAGTTCAATCCCCGGTACCAGAAAAAAAAAAAAAAAAAAAACTAGTCACCAATTGGTCACCAAAATGGCCCTATGGTGAATTCCTAAGTAGCATACATTTGATGTCCTGCTTTCTTCTCTTGCAAGCCAGAGGGTGCTTCCCAGAAGCAGTGTGTGACAGCACACAGTGGCAGCCCTTATGATGTGCCCTGGAGGAAATACCATGTGGCTGAGCGCAGGGGGAGGGTGGGGCACTGAAGGTCCAACAGGCGTGGCTGCTGTGAAGGCTGCCTTGGGCTGGCCCGGGGACAGGGCTGCACCACCAGCTACCCCTGGTCCAGGACACCTCAACCTAGGACTCCTGACCCCAGAATGCAAGGGAACAAATTCCTCTTGTTTTAAGGCTTCCAGTTTGTAGGACTTCACCATGGTGGCCCTGGCAAGCTGACAGAGTGGGGACTGTGGCTGTCACTGAGCTGAGTGTTGACATTGGGGTCCTCCCAGCCACTCTGCCTCTGCCATTCCACAGGGGCACAGCAGGGACTGGTGACATTTCCCACCTTCTGTCAGGCTCAGGTCGCTTGTGCCCAGAGCACTCCCAAGTCTGTGCACTGAGCTGACTGGTGGATGTTCTGGTGACCATGGGCCACTTGGCTGGAATGAAGGTCAATCCCATGGAGAAGGAATCGTCTTCTTGACAAAAGGTGCTGAAAGACCTAGCGTCCATATGGGAGAGAACACACAGGAGAAGGTAAGACAGACGGCGGAGCCAGGCTGGAGGTGCACACCTGCAATCCCAGTGGGGCTGGGGGAGGAGGACCCCGGTCTGGGGTGCTTAGTGACACAGGCTTACCTTGTCTGAAAATAAAAAATAAGTCTGGTGCAGTGGCATACTTATCCTACCCCTCATGCTACTTTCTGAAGCCATCTCGGAGTCCTCTTTTCTAAGTGGGAGAAGTGTGTTCAAAAGCAAGAGAAAGTATTTTGAGAGAGGTTCATGGCAATATATCTCTTGCCCTAACACAGTTTTAAAAATTTAAACACTGCGTCTTCTGATCACATCTCCCACGCATTGCTTAAGAGCGAGTACAAAACAGCAAAGTCACTTTGAGAACTCTTTGTAGCACCTCAGCATGTTTGTAGAAACGTCACGCTGAGGTAGGAACTCTGAAAGCTTCTGTGCACACAGAAACTTGCACATGAGTATTTAGCCACCTTTCCCACAACAGCTAAGAGATGAAAGGAACCCAAGGCCCCACCAAGCAGAGAACAGGTAAGATGCGTGGTGCTCACATCTAGGACTGTCACTCAGGCAGCAGGAGCGCTGAGCTGTGGCACAGGCTCAGCTGGATGAAGCCTGCTGTCATGTTGAGGGAAAGAGGCCGCAGACAGAAAAGTTCACACATGGAGACCGGCCTAGTGGTGCACACCGTAATTCCTGTACTCGGAAGGCTGAGGCAGGAGGACTGTGAGTTGGAGGCCAGCCAGGTCCACTTGGCAAGACCTTGTTTCAAAATAAAATGAAATGTGCGTGCTGCATGAATCCATTCTATGAAATGTGGAGAACAGACACCTCTGAAGAGATGGAGAGGATGAGGTTGAAGGGACATTAGGGATGATGTTAGGGGTCAGGGAGAGAGCCATTCAATGGCCCTTGAGGACGGCAAGGACATGCGTAGGCTACAGCAGCACAGCGGGATGGGGCAGGCATGAAGGGCCAGCCCGAGAGGCTCCGTGACGTCCAGCATGGACTGCAAAGGCATAGACATAGAGAAGCTCAGAATAATCCGGTGACAGGGAAGAGCCCAAAGCCCGAGGGACTGAGAGTAGGAAGCCATCTTCACAGCCTCACGGACTGCTGGGAGCTGGGAGAGACCAGGCCTCCCAGAAAGCGTGGAGGGTTCATTCCCAGCTTTCCTCCTAAGCTCCCGTTCAGTATGACAGTCCTTCTCAGTCTGCTTTACATTCTTTCCCGACTCACCAACGCCCAGAGAGGGGAGAGGCCCTGGGTCATCAGGATGAAAACGACACCCATGCTCTGGACTTGGGCAGCCCAGAGATCAACTCTGTATCTTTTTGGCCATTATGTGATTAAAAATTAAATTGCAAATAAAAATTTGGGATAAATGCATGCAAGATATATGATAACTAGAGGGTAGCCTTTCTACATATAGTGATCCTGTGTAAATTGGTGAGGAAAAGCTGGCTGTTTATAGGGGGAGATGAAAGAAGACCTAAGGAAGTGTTATCATGACGGTTTTTTAAAAGGATGAGAAAGAGTGAACTGACAGATGATACAACATGGTTGAATCTCAGCATGATTATTCTGGTGTGAGACGACAAAGAAGACTCCATACATGATTTCAGTACATAAAGCCAAACAACGGGAACTATCAAGTGACAGAACGTGTGTCAGGGATTGTCTAGGAATGGGGTGAAAAGCGAGGGGGGGGGGAGAAATCCACAGGGGAACAGGAATGCTGGATGGAGGGGGAAGCACATACTTCTTAGCGTGAATTCAGGGCTGGTTTTGTATAAACTGGACATTTCAAACATGTGCAGAAGTGTGTGCAAATTGTACCCATTAAGCTATTGCAGAAGAGTGGAATTATCTAGAAAGAAAGATGAATGGCCAAGAATGCATACCTTTTTTTTTTTTTTACAGACAGGGTCTTACTATGTAGCCCAGGCTGGCCTCTAATTCACAGTGATCCTCCTGCCTCAGCTTCCAGAGTTCTGGGATTACAGGCATGCACCTCTATTCCTGGCCTTTTTTTTTTCTTTTAGCACTTCAAATATTTTTAATCAGATTTTCTTGGTACATTTTAGATACACAGAATAATCACATTCATCATAGAGAATCTGCAACTGTATATGACATAACTTACTTTTTTCCCACTCCCCTCCCCTCCCTTTCTGCCCTCCCCCTCTCCCCATTTACAAAAACTGTGTTTCCGTGTTTTCCTTCTTTTCTCATTTTTTTTTACTTTTCTCTTCTTTCCTTTCCCCTTCCCCCTCCATTTTTTTCTCCTCATTTGAACATTTTCTTTCTATTTCACAATATCTATTATACATTTTGGTCCTTATTTACACTTTCAGCTATAATGCATACTTTCAAAAGTTTGATATTTGTGGTGACTGAAGACAGAACAAAATGAGATGCTGCCTCTCACCCCCCAGACTCCTTCAGGTCCTGTTGGGTTCAGCACGGGCTCTAGGAAGCAGGCACACACAGAGCCCCACTGAAATGGAGGCTTGTTCAAGGTGACACACGTCCCAGCTTGCAGCAGGCTGGGGTCAGCTTCCCACAGGCACCCGACCACAAGGAAGACAGCTGGGGCTGCATGGCGGGCAGTGGCCCATCACATCCACAGGTACCAGGCTGAGACTGAGGACAGAGACCTGCAGCCCACTCCTGCACTAACAGTCTCCATCAGTGTGGTCAAGCTGGCGACATCACCTGCTCCCCAGGGGAAGGCTGAGGGCCACCGGACGTCAGTCTTCCAGAGGCCTCCGAAAGCTCAAGGATAAGGGGATGGATGCAGGGCCTGGGGGTTCAGGTTGAGCCAGGAGACCAGCAGCCTACTGTACCCTGCTGGGCAAGGCTTCAGGGAAACTACAGTTTCTCCCAGGCCACCTCCTCTGGTACCATATGAGAAAGCAGAGAAATTTACTTATGGACATGAGCAGGTCTGTCCTTCGGCACAGAGGTCTTTTTTTTTTTTTTTTTTTTTTTTGTCTTTTTGAGACAGGATCTATGTGATTCAGGCTGGTCTTGGGCTCACTTTGTAGGTAGCCCAGGTTGGTCTCAAACTTGCAGCGATCCGCTTGCCTCAGCCTCTCGAGTGCTGGGCTTACAGGAGTGTGCCACCACACCCAGCAGGACAGAGGTCTTTATGACATGGTCTGTCTTCTCAAAGCAGGGACAGTTGCTATTTGAGGTAGAACTGACATTGGGGGCTCCAGCTTGGTCAAGTGACCCACAGGACCAGAAGGAGTTTCTGTGTAGAGACCCCTAGGCTGCGCACACAGGGCTGGCACTCTGGAAGTTGGCTATGGGGGCAGCAGATGCTACTACAGGTCATGACTCTGCCAGACCTGCTGGGCTGTTGCCAGGGAGGAAAGGAGCTCATGGCAGGGGCATGGCTAACCTGCCGACATGGCATAACCTGCAGACCTGGACTGAGTACCAGTCAGAAGCCACATGCGTACCAGTCACGGGAGAGGAGAGCGGACAAAACTGCACCAGTCATGATCCTAGATTGTACTTAGCCTTCCCTGCTGAAACTGCTGGTTAAGATAGTGCTCAGAGAGGACTGTGGATTCCCATCAGCCTGAGAAATGACTTGAAAGCAGCATCTCGAAGCTCAGATGCCAGGTAGCTTGCAGATGGCATGTGTCACTCCTCACCCAGGTGAGCCTATCTGGAAGGACAGGCTCGGACCCTTCATCCTGCCCCTCGTGGCTCTGCTGTGTCAGGTGCGTCCCCTCACCTGGTGCCATATGAATGGTCACCGCAGCCAGTCCCATGGGAAGGGCTGAAGGTTAGAGAAACAGCAAGACTGCAGATGTGCCTGGGTTCACAGGGGACACTGCAGCGTCTCCGTGCCCTGAGGTGCTGCCCTGGAGCTCACACTTGAAAGCAGATGCTGTAGATGCCCGGGTGCCACATGAACACCAACCTGGGCATGTGCATCCCATTCTGTGACAGGGCCTGAAGGTTCCCAGGCTGGGGCCCATTCTCCACCACCATCCATCCCCACCACTGCCAAGCCCACGACCACAGTTCTCACAGCCCTAGGCTCCAACAGGGACCGAGGAAACCCATGCTGGGAACTGGAAGTGGCCTGGCCTAGAGTCACAGATGTGGTACCAGCCGGCAGCTCACACAGTCAAAATGCATCCTTCTGCGGGCCAGAAGTCAGGATCACATCATCAGGGCCACACTCCCACTGTGGTGCTCTGGAAGGACCTGACCGAGACCTCTCTCCAGCTGCCGGAGCTCCTGGATGGCGGTAACCTCTTGCCAACCCAGGCACAGTGTCACATCCCGGAGCACATCCATCTTTATGTCCAAATTTC